>JASPKZ010007968.1:230000-231323 GCA_030220185.1 Diploptera punctata | reverse complement strand
ATTGATTCTTCATTCATTGATTCCTTCATTCATTGATTCATCTCATTCATTGATTCATTCATTCATTGATTCATTCATGTCATTGATCATATCATTCATTGATTCATTCATTCATTGAGTCATTCATTCATTGATTCATTCATTCATTGATTCATTCATTCATTGATTCATTCATTCATTGATTCATCATTCATTGATTCATTCATTCATTGATTCATTCATTCATTGATTCATTCATTCATTGATTCATTCATTCATTGATTCATTCATTCATTGATTCATTCATTCATTGATTCATTCATTCATTGATTCATTCATTCATTGATTCATTCATTCATTGATTCATTCATTCATTGATTCATTCATTCATTGATTCATTCATTCATTGATTCATTCATTCATTGATTCATTCATTCATTGATTCATTCATTCATTGATTCATTCATTCATTGATTCATTCATTCATTGATTCATTCATTCATTGATTCTTCATTCATTGATTCATTCATTCATTGATTCATTCATTCATTGATTCATTCATTCATTGATTCATTCATTCATTGATTCATTCATTCATTGATTCATTCATGCAATTGATTCATTCATTCATGGATTCATTCATTCATTGATTCATTCATTCATTGATTCATTCATTCATTGATTCATTCATTCATTGATTCATTCATTCATTGATTCATTCATTCCATTGATTCATTCATTCATTGATTCATTCATTCATTGATTCATTCATTCATTGATTCATTCATTCATTGATTCATTCATTTCATTGATTCATTCATTCATTGATTCATTCATTCATTGATTCCATTCATTCATTGATTCATTCATTCATTGATTCATTCATTCATTGATTCATTCATTCATTGATTCATTCATTCATTGATTCATTCATTCATTGATTCATTCATTCATTGATTCATTCATTCATTGATTCATTCATTCATTGATTCATTCATTCATTGATTCATTCATTCATTGATTCATTCATTCATTGATTCATTCATTCATTGATTCATTCATTCATTGATTCATTCATTCATTGATTCATTCATTCATTGATTCATTCATTCATTGATTCATTCATTCATTGATTCATTCATTCATTCATTCATTCATTCATTCATTCACGTCATTCATTCTTGATTCATTCATTCATTGATTCATTCATTCATTGATTCATTCATTCATTGATTCATTCATTCATTGATTCATTCATTCATTGATTCATTCATTCATTGATTCATTCATTCATTGATTCATTCATTCATTGATTCATTCATTCATTGATTCATTCATTCATTG
>JASPKZ010007968.1:0-225000 GCA_030220185.1 Diploptera punctata | reverse complement strand
ATGAGCTGCTATGCTTGCGCAGGAATCTACGTACTTGTCTCTATCTTCTTGGCATCAATGTAAGACAAAAATTGTTATTGTGAGTTATCCGTAAGAGATAAACATATGCTGTCGGGGACCTTTTTGTAGAGCTTTTTGAGATATTCAATTCTGTGTACATTAAGCTACTTTTTTCACGTTTTCCACTACAAAGGGATATTTTAAGGGTGTAGGAGTTGAGTATCACAACTCTCTTATAGCCTATGTTCATCCCGGAAATCTCCTGAACATTTTGCAAAAATCTCCATCACAATCGGATCAACGGTATGACCGCGCATAAAGTACGAACAAACAAACAAACATTCATTTTTATATATTAGACTAGAAGTCCCTGCCACGCGTTGCTGTGGCTACGGTATACGTTAAAAATTTAAATTAAGTTGCTGTCTTTCAGCCAGATTACTTAAAACTAATACTTACACACGAAATTAATAATATTGAAAATAAATTAAACACTGAACACACTTAAATTATGAAATAATCAATAATTGTAATTCAATTGAAATTCGCGGTTGCAACAAAAAGCACAGCCATCTGGATCTCTCTTTGTTAAATAATAAACCAATTACCTTACCAAAATTACCTTACACCGCCATCTGTTAGAATCGTATGGAACTCACAGATAATTATAACTCTTTGTTAAATAATAAGCAAATAATTTGCAATAAAACAATAATGCGACTATAAATTTAGTTATAAACTACCCTAAGTCTCAAGTTGGATCAAACTGCACACAGTGTGCAAAATTTTATTAAAATCGGTTCAGTAGTTTAGGATTCCATCGCGGACAAACAACGTGACACGAAATGTTTATATATTACGATTTGTGCTAAAGAGATGAGTAACAATGGGCATTGCTAGGCTTCACATCAAACAGTCGAGCGCTGCAGAACCCAGATGAGACTGTGAATCACGTGGTTATGTAAACTCATCCCGATGCACGAGTGACCAACGATACCGGACAAATCTACGTCTCCGGTGAGCCTACTTGGTATTAAAAGTAACAAATTCCGTTAAGAAAACTAAAATAACAGTTAATGAATTGCGTCAAGCTAACCACCTGATTTCCTGAACTGCCTTATGCCTGTCTTACCTCTTAGCTCTCCATATATGCCATGCCTAGAGATAGAACAATTCCTTCGTAAACACGATATCAGCGTATTGACTGATGTGACCATTGTAGGCCTACATGGCATCAGAGAGAAGGGAGTTAGAATAGTTTTCTCTACCGTGTGGTTAGAAGAACAGTTTAGAATAAACACTTTACATTAGTTATATTTCACTCCAAACGTTCCAGTCAGTGCACAACAAGTGTGAATCATGCTCTTGTTTACATCTGACCGTTGTTCAGAGTCACCTCTGCTGTATGGTTGAGCTCAGTCAACCTCGTGTCAATGGAAGGAGAGGTTTCATACCTAGTCATGCTATATGTTTATTTAAAACAGGGACGGCCTAACTACGGCCCGCGGGCCGGATTTGGCCCTCCATCACCTTCTATCCGGCCCCTGTAGGCCTAATAAATTGAAATATGCTGAGGGTAGGCCTCTAATATTAGTTTATCTGTAATGGAACAAGAATTGTTTGAGTTATAACGACATAACAAGGAGATTAGCAAATCAGCACACACTTATAATGATGATGATGATGATGATGATAAACAAACAATAAAATGATATGATCATGTAAAAAGAATGACGGGAGACAGATTCCCAAGAAAAAAATACTAGAATGGGTGCCACTTGGCAGAATAATAAGAAGATGAACATGAGGACGGCCAAAAATAACGTGGATTGATGGTGTTTTGAGCAACATGAGAAGAAAAAAAGAATTGAACGTTGGAGATTGGATTGGCAGTATAATAATTTGGCGCAGGCAGATCTTGGGAAACCTGCTAAATAATAATAATAATAATAATAATAATAATAATAATAATAACAATAATAATAACAATAACAATAATAATAATAATAATAATTAATAATAATAAGACAGAATCAAGAACACAGAAATAAGACAGGAACTTGAAATATTTGCAATAACTGATAAAATGGATACATATAGACAAAAATGGAAGCAACACATAGACAGAATGAATGAAGACAGATATCCAAAACAAATAACAAAATACAAACCTAAAGGCACCCGAGATGTGGGCAGACCTAGAAAGAGATGGGCTGAAGTCGGAACGGGTCAACAGACCTAATCCATGAATGAAGATGATGATGATGATAATAATAATAGGCAACAGCTATAATATGACCTATGGCCCGCGCCACTTTGATGTTTCTACCATTTGGCCCGCGATACGAATAAGTTTGGACGGCTCTGATTTAAAACTAGCTATTACCCGTCGTGCGCTGCTACACATTAAATAAATGTATATTAATTTGATTTTATGTTTAGTTGAATAAGTAAATGAAAATATAATTATAAATTTATATTTTTTACATCCCTACCCCGAGCTGATTACCCGGCGTTGCCCGGGAATCAAACTTATTCCGATCTTCTTGACATAAATGAGCTAAAATACGAAAATTAATCTGTTTTATGTTTGTAATACACAAGTGATCTTCTTGGTGATAAAATATTAAAATATATATACAGTCAATATGCCCATTTCACCAATTAATTTAGATACTAAATTAATTTTTACTTCCACTTTGACATTAAATAGTATACTTGGAAACCCTAAAGATAAAGTCGATTGTTTAAAAAAATCCGGTATTTATGAAATTGGATGCAATGACTGTGATATGAAATATGTTGGGTAAACCAGAAGATCCATTTTAACTAGATTTAATGAACATATAGCCCATTTTAGACTTAACAGAATTGAAAAATCTGGAGTTGCCCAGCATATTTCTGATTACGGTCATGCTATCAATAAAAGTAACCTCAGACTGATTCGTTCGGTCATTGATTTCAAATTCCTTGACGTCCTTGAAAGTTTGGAAATTTATAAAAATAAGGATAAAATCATGAATAAAGACAAGGGCCCTATTCCGTACAGCACCCTCTTTTCTTTAATTGAAACAAAAGAGGATTAGTTTTATTATGTTTTATTGTTTACTTATGAATGTTGCGTCATGTGACGTAGTTTGTTTTTAACTGAATTTGTTTATTTATTTATTATCAATTTTGTCTTCAGTCAATATCTGGTCTTGGGAATGACAGCTTGGCTGTGGAAACTTGTTGACCATTTTAAAACATTAATTGGTGAAATGGGCATATTGACTGTATATATATTTTAATGTTTTATGTTTAATTAAATAGGTAGAGGCAAAAATGTATATCGTAATTATTTTTAGATACCTCGTGCTGTTTATCCGGCATTGTCCGGGAATCTACTCATCCCGATCTTCCTGACATAAATGAGCTGAAAGACAAAAATTAATGTACTTCAATTGATTAGTTTAATAAGTAAAATGAAAAATAATTATAAATGTATATCGTAATTATTTTAAGATTCCCTGTGCTGATTACCCGGTGTTGCCCGGAAATCTACTTATCTCGATCTTCATTGGTATAAATGAGCTGAAAGACAAAATTCGTTATTATGAGTTATCCGTAAAAGAATGCTTGCCATGTGCTGCTATACTTGCACAGTACTAGTCTCGATCTTCTTGGCATCAATGAAAGACGAAAATGGTTATTGTGAGTTATCCGTAAGAGATAAACATATGCTGTCGCGGACTTTTTTGTAGAGTTTTTTGAGATATTCAATTCTATGTAGCCTACATTAATTTTGTATATTTGTTATGGTTTAGGCAGCGTAAGCCATTTAAGCGTCCAAAGAGCTACTTTTTTTTCGCGTTTTTCACTACAAAGGGCAATTTTTAATTAGCGGAAGATTAGATAAGACGAGTGTCTTATTTATTTTTCATCATCATCATCCAGGGATTAAGCCTGTTGGCTCTTTCCGGTTTCATGTTAATATTGTTCTTCTGTGTGGGCGTCCAATATTTCTCTTTCCGTGTGGTTTATAATTTAGCAATAATTTTGGAAATCTTTCTTCTGGCATTATATCAACATGTTCTTTCCAGGCATTCCTATATTTAATTAATCTGTAAGTTTGAAAATATACTTATATCTTCATTTCTTTTCTTATCCAGCAGAGTGTATCCTGCTATATTTCTTAAAAATCTCATCTCAACTGTTTCCAATCTTTGTTCTTGTCTTTTAGTGATCGTCCAACATTCTGATCCATACATCAATACAGGAACAGCCATTGCTTTATAAAATTTCATTTTTGTTCCTTTTCTTGTGTTTTTAAGGGTATTAATTCTTATACTTTATTATTCAGTAATTGAATATGTCTGTGTTTGTACTTTTTATGTTTACTTGTCGTCATAGTTACGTAACTTACTCAAAATTAAAATATAAAATTATGAAATATTTACCTAAAAGGTCCGTCTCCTCAACTGTGTTAGTTATTTATCTGTAGCGCTTCGGGGCTAGTCCCATCATCAGCAGGATTCAAAACTGGTGTTTCACTGAAAATCTGATAGAGGGGGTTACATGTACTGGGTGCGTTTTCATTTATCACATTGTCGTTGTTGTTATCTGCCTTCAAAATTTCCATCTCCTCGAGTACGTTTAACATAGCTGAATAGCGTACTCGAGGAGATGGAAATTCTGAAGGCAATTAACGACGACTATCTGATAAATGAAAACGCACCCAGTACGTGTAATCCCCTCTACCAGATTTTCAGTGAAACATCAGTTTTGAACCCTGCTGATGATGGGACTAGTCCCGAAAGCGCTACAGATAAATAACTAATAAAATTGAGGTGACGGACCTTTTAGGTAAATATTTCATAATTTTATATTTTAATTTTGAATAATACATCAACGGAACTTATCATGAATCTTATTAATGTTAACTTATTTTGTTATTAGATGCCCCCCTAACATTGAAAAAGTTCCAACGAAAAAATACATATAAATAATGGTTAAAATTTAAGATAATCATACTCAGTTTTATTGTCATGCCATCCTGAATAATACATCAAATTTATAATAATTTTATTTTCGCTATTTGTTAAGTATCAACTAAATTGACAGCATTTTATATTTTATAGAAGAAATTTCTAGGTTTTTTTTTCCATAAAATGGAGGTTATAATGTAACTTACTTAATTTTTATAGCTTTTACTTCATTCAATCGATACCAAATTTATAAAAAAATATATGTTTATTGTGTATTCAGGATTTCTTACAATTCATTTTATTAATCACATTCGTAAACAAATAATTTTTATAGTGTAAAGAAAATAATTTTCTATCCTACAATGCTATTGTATTTATTATTCTAATAATTTGCGAGTCTCAATCAATCGTTGAAATTTATTTAAAGAAAACTATTTTCATTATTAAGAAATTAAAGTAATTCTACTCGATACCTTCATTCCAACATAAATGTAAGATACACGATATATATATATATATATGCGTCCGGATAGATTTTTATGCTCCCACTTTATTAAAATTCGATTATTTCCAAGTTTTAAGTATATTAAAAATTTATGACAAAAATTACAAACAAACGTTTCCGTCTCATTGTAGTAAATTTAATTGTATTTATGCCAGTAGGCCTACACATAGAAAATTGGAAGATCATAATCCCTAATTATATTTAAGGACTAGCGTGTCTAAATTAGATCCACCATGTTTCATATCGATTATCACAATTAACTTTTTTTTCTCTGTGGTGTAACATAAACACAATCTACATAACATTATGATACCAAGACTAAAAAAATAAAATATTATTTTGTATTACGAATTAGTAGTGTAAGTTTCTGCAGTATAAAAGGAGTGTTCTTCTTCAGACCTACCTATCCCAACTCATGAGATGGAAGCGTGGCGGGTCAGAGGTCAGCACTAGGGTGCAGCACCTTTCTTCTCCCCCCCCCCACTTCTTGTTCCTTACCACCAACAGATTCTAAACAGACTAAGATATGTAGAGATAATAAATAGGCAGACAAGTTTAGTTCAGACGCTTACAAACAAACTAACGAGCGTTTCTAAGACATTTCTTTCAAATTATGATAAATCTTCCTAACAGTAACTTTTCCGGACAGGTTATTTCTATTTGACTAGAAGGCACCTACCTAACTTTTAATTTCTTTCCATCTCTTGGACAAATATTTGGTCTTAAATATGTTTACTAGTAAAATTCATGGTAAGTTTCTGTTGAGGTGTTAATTCACAGTAATGTAATGTATCATTAAAAACTATAAAATAGTCACATTGTAGGTCCGTCTCCTCTACTTAAGTTGTTTTAAAACTCTGTAGGCATTTCGGGTCTAGTCCCATCATCAGTAGTATGTATTAGGTCCGTTCTTGTTGACCCTTGTTGAAGCACTGACTTGGTTGTGAATAGTTAGATTGTTGATGCATAATTGACAAACAAGGAAAATATCTTATAATATCCAATATTGTTAGTTTGGCGCTACAATAAATAGTGAAGTTTGACTTAAAATTTGTATTCACAACCAAGTCAGTGCTTCAACAAGGGTCAACAAGAACGGACCTAATGCATTCTGCTGATGATAGGACTAGTCGCGAAAGGCCTACAGAGTTTTAAAACAACTTAAGTTGAGGAGACGGACCTACAAGGTGACTATTTCATAGTTTTTATTCATATGTTATATTACTCAAATATCTCATACATCAACATTTAGATATGAAATTTAGAACGAACATAAATTTCAATACAATAACATTTTTCTAATTTGATTTTCTCAGTTTTGACAAAAATGCAAGTCTCGATAACTAGTACTCATTGGATGGTGTTATGCATCAACCGGCTAAGCGCCATTTTTTAAAAATGTGAATTTGATGTCATCTGTTGCACTGGCTCATGAAGTATGTGTACGCACATTTTAGTGCCAAATATTTAAATGTAGTCTCCATCAGTCCTGTCAGAGATTATGTATTTTCAACAAACGGATATGAAACCAGATCTTCATATATGTAATCTAAAATTTGCATCAAGCAACTAAGCGCCAATATTCCCGCTCTTAGATTGTCGATGCATAACTGTCAAACAAGGAAAATATCTTATAATATCCAGTATTGTTAGTTTGGCGCTAGAATTAATAATAAAGATTGACTTAAAATTTAAACGTATTTTTTTCTTGAAAATTACATAATGGCACATAGCCGATTGATGCATAATACTGTCCAATTCTGGAATCACTTTTAGATATCTGCCCGAATTAGAATTTTTTTCTTCAGGGTTAAAATATATTTCACTTATGTCTTCTTCTCCGGAAATACAGTTAAACCGTGTCTTTCGCATTCTAGACCTTTTCCCCCTTAGTTTACCTTTGTAGATATTTTTACGGTCCCATTCCACCCCGTAGCGTAGTGGTTAAGGCACTGAGCTACAAGCCGGAGGGTCGAGGGTTCAAGTCCCGCTGGGGTCAGGATTTTTAAACTGACCCAAATCCTCTGGCGGCACTATGGCCCTGGGGTCGACTCAGCCTCTAACGGAAATGAGTACCAGACGCTTGTTCTGGGGGTAAAGGCGGCCGTCACGCAGGGCTGACAACCCGGCTGACATTAAGTGTCGATTGTCTAGAAAAAGTGGGAGCCTTAACTTTCTACTACCCCAAGGGCCTCCCGAGGCCTGTAGTGGGATCACTTTACTTTCCACCCGGACCTCACAGGGACACAGCTTGTAGGGAGAGGATATTGACTCTGAATCATATACAGAACTTTTCTGGCCACATAATTATATAAAGGGTCTCCACGGCTGAGTAATCAGCTCAATGTCAGAGTTACTCTGAGATAATACAGACATTTAAGGCAAGACAACCATTCCGCCATATATTCATGCTAACCAATGTTAATATATCTTACGGATAGTTATAGTGATCAGATGGTTTAGGGCCTTAAAATTTCCTGAAGTTTGTCTTACAGGTGAGGAAAAAACCGAGGAAAACCTCACCCAGGAAACTTGTCCCGATCAGTGTACGCCACGTCTGAAACAAAGATTTTACCGCTACATCATAGCGGTGGATCCTAGATTTATGGGACTTAAAGAAACCCAAAATCTGCAGTAAAAACAATATAAAATATTATTATAAGATTATAAAATCTAATCAAGTTTAGGACGACTGAACCTTCCAGGTCTCAATTTTAAAATGTTATGTTGTAGACCTAACTAATGGCTGAATGGAACTTTTTACATCAATTTTATTAGTATTGACTGAAATAAGAAGTCTCTAGCCACAGTGTTGGACCTTTAAAGGCAAGATTTGATTCTTGGCGCTACTAATCTGAGATGTGAAAGAACGCTATGAAATATGCTTTCTGTATAGACCTGCTTTCGTATTTCACAATATTTATTTAGATTGAAACGTCTTGCAGACCTACATAAAAATATTTTTAAAAATTCGGTTATTTGGTTACGTATGTCTCGCTCATGACAATATTCAGATCCTGAATAATAAAAAAAATGGAGACGCTCGGTTGCAAGGAATTCAATATTAAAAAAATGTCTATATATCGTATGTGTATATAACTGGAAGTTGTGAAGAGGAAATAAGAATTAGAAATAATAAAGGAACATTTACAATTGCTTGCCTCTGGAATATTGTGGGATAAAAATATAAATAATTAAAAATAAAATTAATATATATCATAAAATAGTTAAAAGCATCAATTACTTATGGAGCAGAACTTTGGTCATTAACAACAAAAACAAATAAGTATCTTTTGGGGACGGAAATGGATTTTATACGAAGGGCTGCAAGAATTTCAAGAACAGAAAAAAAATAGAAAAACCGTTATAAGGGAGAAATTGACGATTGAAAACACTATTTTAGATTAGGCGTATATTAAAACCTAGCAATTAAGATGGTACGGACATGTTCAGCAAATGTAAGAGGATCGGCTACCAAAATGTGTTTTGAAATGGAAACCTGAGGAAAGACGAGCCAGGGAATATATTTATACATGAAGGAGAAACATCTACCACCAAGAGATTGAATGGACCGAGAAAATTGGCTATTAGGAATCGAACGATGTCAAGCTCCACGATTGTATTTTCTAATCTCTGCACCGCCTATATATTCTATTTTATGATGTTGGAGACCCAACAATCTAAACGTTCTTTGTAATTAATCCGCGGTATCAGACTCCTGTTTAGAGCAATTCAACGCTTCTTTCAGCACTCAATAGATTTTCAGTATTTTCTTTGTGACTTTTTCTGTAAATTCAATTCCTGCGATCGTTTTGCATTTTTGTTGTGCTTATAAATAATTGTGTTTTACCTCACTGTACCAAATATACAATCAATATATTGCTGTGGTCTCCGGGTAACGTCGTTGTCTCGCGCGCAATGGCCCCAAGTTCAAATCCCCGGTCGGGACAATTTTCCTGAGTGAAGTTTTCCTTGCCTATAAGACAAAAATGTCAGGAAACTTTAAGGACCAAATGGTTCTCGAATATCATTTAGTTATCACAATTTTCCATATAATATTTGTCTTGTTTAGTATGAATGTGTGAATGAATAGTGTATTTTGTCTTAAATTATCGTGTTGTCTAACAGGTGGCACTGACATCGAGCTGATCACTTATCCGGAGGTCCTCTATGTCCTTGTCTGGTTAAGAAAGTAAGTCTGTGATGCAGAGTTTCAATTTCTCTCCCGTCTGGCCGTGTCCCTCGGGTGACCTGGGGCACTTAAACGTGCCTACAAGGGAGAGGTTAAATTATGTTAAAGAGAATGAGAGGAGAGAGAGAGAGAGAGAGAGAGAGAGAGAGAGAGAGAGAGATGGAATTATTAATTACTTTAACTTTCAATTAACAATTGATACTTTCTTATGGAGTCTCAGGCTGTACTTCAATTACAGATATTCACATTTTTGTAGTAAGTTTGGAATGTTAGATATTCGAAAACTTCTAAGCCGTAAGCGAGTGTACGAGAGAAGGATATAGCTAATTCTAAGTCACAGTAGGGGGGTCCGCTTTATTACACCCCAGTATGCGCCACCATGCTGTCATCTATCTATCAAATCAAACTTGGGAACCCTGCAGCGTGGCAAGGTGCAACCCTTAACACGTGCAAGCTGTCACCCCCGCCTCATTAGCCGAGTTTCTATATCACACAGTTCATTAAGAAGCGACTTTCTTGGTGTCAACCCATAATCACCAATTCGATCTCAGCGCATTGTTTTCCGCGCTGCATATCGCACTCAACTTACAATTCTTCTTTATCAGTGGGTATACGCCTATATGATATATTGGTACATTAAACATTTATAGCTCTTCTGCACTTATTCTAATTCGCCGAAAAATCCTCGAATAGTCCTTTCATTGTTAAAGGGAATTTACATATTAAACATCATATTAAGATAATTTACAGGGAAAGTACCAGATAGTCATCTTTTTCCTTAAAACTCATAAAATATAGGCTACTTTATTTGTGCAACATCGATGCTTCCTTACATGTAGGCCTATGTCAAAATTTGGAAACTATTTAACTCATGTCCCAAATGGGAGTCAATGAATTTTGTTTTACAACTGATCACAGTCGTGTTTCACCTCGATATTTATCTACTTCTGTTTATCATATTAAAGAAAGCTCCTCCTTTTTAATATTCTGAACAGGTCAGAGCATTATTTTTCAGTGACTGACTCTCCAACATATATGTTTAATATAGCAAATAATGAACAGATTCCTTCGAACTACACATTTGATAATTGTGTGTTCAATAATTGTGTTTTTAAATAATGATTTTACGGAGTTGTTTCCTAAAAAAAATTATTAATAACCTATAATGATGGTTATAGTCCATCGCTGTGGTCTCGAGGTAGCGTGCTGGCTTGTCACGCAGGGGGCCCGGATTCGATCACCTGTCGGGGCAGTTTTTCTGGGTGAGGTTTTTATCGGGGTTTTTCCTCACCTGTAAGACAAATGTCAGGAAAACTTTAAGGCACAAACGGTCCCAGAAATCATATGGCCACCATCATCATCATCATCATTATCCTTATCATCTTCATCACCATCCTTCATCGGTGTGGAAAGCAATGGGAAGCTACCACCCTATAATTCCATAGTAAAGTTGCAAGCATAGCATGAAATGCTATGATTGCAGTGAAAGACCTCCCCTCGAGCAGAATTACTTTGGATGGAATGAGGTTACAATATGAAGTTTGATGTGTTTAATTTTTCCTCCACTATGGTGCATTCGTACAATATTGCGATCCTATTTGGCAATAAATAATATGATCTAGTTGCAGGAGGTGAACAAATGAAAATCTTTAAATCTTTAAAGTAGCCTAACTATATTTAAATAATGCTTTTTGAGTAAACAGCTTAATTTTATTCGTTAAATAGTCCTAACAAATGCCACTCTTGATTTCCAAATTCTCTAGATAAATTGAACCACTAATGACATTACTTAAGATTGCCTATATAAATCCATGATTAAAATGCATTTTTTTACTATTTAACCCTTATAAATGATAGCGCTTTCTTTGGAGAATATAATGACCCTTCAAACTCCATTTCTACAAAAAAGGTTTCTTATCTTGTTCTTTCCCTCTACCCTTCATATAATATAGGCCAATGTAAATCGACTGGCCTGCGGCAAGAAGCTCCTAAGTCAAAATAGTGAACTTTTTAATAGAAACTTATTTTTTAAAATAATTTTTAATGGAATTAAAATGTAATGTTAATATAAATATTATTATTTACGTCTATCCAGGGTGATATTTGTCGGATTTTATTTTTTTGTTTAGACCAAAAAGTAGAGGCCTACCGATAAACTAATAAATGAACATAATTAATTTTTTAATCTACTATTTAACTCATGTCCCAATTGGGAGTCAATGACCAATCACATTTCAATGATATTTTTATTTACAACCAATCACAGTCTTTTTCACCTCGATTTTATCAGTTGCATGTTATTTAATTTTATCACTGTAAAATCAAGCTCCTCCTTTTTAACATTCTGAATAGGTCAAAGCATTATTTTACAGTGACTGCATATGACTACCAGACTGTATATATAGTGCACGAATGCAACCTTATCGTGGTTGCGGGAGATAATATAAAAACATTTGTAGCAATTGATTATACCACAAATAAAAGAAACCACGTATTTTTCCCAGATAATAACGTTCCAGAAAAATATAATTGACATATTTAATCATAGGACATCAGAAATTAATTAATAAACAGTTCGATGTGTTTCATTTTTTTCTCCACTAGGGTGCTTTCTTACAATATTGCGATCCTTTGGCAATAAATAATAAGATCGGGTTGCAGTGATAAACAAGTGAAACATAACGTTTCTAATTTGTTTTCAAACATCGCCGTTTACATTAAATATATAAATATTTTAAAATAACTACATTTAAATAGTCCATCGCAGTGGTCTTGAGGCAGGGTGCTGCCTTGTTACGCAGCGGGCCCGGTTTCGATCTCCGATCGGGACAGTTTTTCTTGGTGAGGGTTTTATCGGGGTTTTTCCTCACCTGTAAGACAAATGTCAGGAAACCTTTAAGGCCCAAACTGTCCCCATCATCATCATCCTTCACCGGTGTGGAAATCAACGGGAAGCTAAGCTACCACACCTACAATTCCCTAGTAAAGCTGTAAAAGCATAGCATGAAAAATTCTATTATTGCAGTGAAAGACCTGCCCTCGGGCAGAATTACTATGAATGGATGTATATTTAAATAATTATTTGTGAGTAAACAGTTTAATTTTATTCGTTAAATAGTCCTAACAAATGTCACTCTTGATTTCCAAATTCTCCAGATAAATTCACGACTCACTTCGTGAGTATTGAATTTATCGATAATTTGGAAATCACTCGTGGCATTACTTATGAGAGTTTCTTTAGTTTTATGCTGTTTCCCGAGTATCAATGTTATATTCAATGTAACTGCAAAATAACACTAATTCTAATTTACATCTGTGCGCGCTTCTTCTTACTATTATTAAAATAACACTTATGATATAATATTTGATTACCAATAAATAAAGATCGTGTTCAAGAGAATTCTAACAGTTAATGTATTGATTAAAAATAAATAAAAGTTAATTCATGGAATTCCGGCAACGCAAAATATTTAGGCCTACTTAGATTACTTATTTCAAATACTAATTTTAATTTTATATTAAGTCCAAAATATATAAATATAATAATTTAACTTTCTATTTCAGTTTCACGTTTAACTTATAATATGTGAACCTACATAAATATATATTTTTAAAGCTTTTGCATTTATATGTTAAAATTTAAGCTGAGGTCTCGGAGTAACGTTGCTACCTCGTAAGCAGCGGCTTGGGTTCGATCCACGGTCGGGACAAAATTCATAGGTGAGACTTTTTCGGATTTGTCCTCGTCTGTAAGACAAATTTCGGGATAAGTTAGATCCAAATGGTCCCCGAACACCATCGGGATGAAATAATCATCATTATCGTGTTCGCCATGTTCACTCATTCAGGGAGGCTCTCTGTGTCATTGTGTGTACGTATGGGATCCAATGTTTAAAATTGCTATCCCACAAATTGTGCCACTGTAAGGCTCGGGTTGCTGGAGCATGTAAACGTACCTACATGGGAAGAGATTAAAATATGGCGGAGGAAAATAAGAAGAAAAAGAAGCTTCCGTTTTATTCAAGTAACATAAAAATGTATCAATTAGTCAATTATCGAGGCAATAATAAATAACCTTAATTTTTAAAAATTAAAACACCTTGACGAAACTATTTTTATATTTTAACAAAATTGTAGTCACAGTTATTTAATTTTCAACTTGTTTCTGAGACTCATTATCTTCTCCTTAATTTTAAATTACAATAATAAATATAACATATGAGGAGGTTATTTTTAAAAGATCGCTTGTTTATTTTCATAAATGTGTGCGAAGTAATGTAAGGATACTATTTTATCGTAATCAAGAGTCATAGTTAATATATCAACCACATCTAACGCTTTTTCTATTATTTTTTTAAAATAATAAGATAGCCTAAGCAACTTTTATTGTATCTCTCTTCCTCAATTAGAATTGATTTTTGTTCAAGAAACTTCGTAATTTATTAAAATCATGAAAGCCTATCAAAAAATGTTTCATCTTCGGCATAATATTTGGTACTGATGTTGGCGTAGTTTGTAGCGGTTTCAGATAGCCTGTACTTTGATTCCAAATTGAGACATTTGTATTGCCTATAGTGTAATATAAGAAGAATGCAGACACACAAAATGTCCGTTTTTGCACAAGATGGACAAGAAATATTTTAAAAAATTAGCTTTTAAATAAACTATAAAAATCCAATATGTAATATAATCATCATTCAGTATCATGGCAGCTGCCGCCGTCTTCCGGAAACCAAACGCCATTCCTCTCTCTCCATCCATTTATTTTCCTCCTATTCTCTGATATTCATAGCTGCTTGTACCCCTTCTATCCAAGTTTTCTTCGGTCTTCCTCTCTTTCTCCTTTCTTTTGGGATACATTCCATAACAATTTTAGGCAATCTTTGCTCTGGCATTCTTTTGACATGGTCATACCACTGTAATCTTTTCTTTTCTGTAATGTCTATGATGTCCGGTTCCTCTTGTACACCCATAATTTCCCTCATTTCTTTATTTCGTATTCTATCCATTCTAGATTTTCCAGCTGATCTTCTTAAAACATTCATTTCTGTACTTAAAATTCTTTTCATTTCCCTGGTAGGAATTTGCCAGACTTCAGCGCCATATGTAAAATGCTCTGAATTATGGTTTGATATATTTCTAATTTTCTATTTTTTGTAATATTTTTGCTCCGCCAAACAGAGTTTAAATCATTTATTGCTACTTTTGTTTGTGCGATTCTATTTTTAATTTCCACTGTGTTATCGCATGAGGTTCTAATTCTGTTCCTAAATAAGTACATTCAATACTAGGTTTTAGTTCTTCTCCATTGTTGACACACTCTAGGACGATGTGTAATATAATATAAATTATAAAATTATAATCCCTACAAATAAATATAAACGTTTCAAAATATGATTCCGAAATAACTAAGCCCCTATTATACGTACAATATTCTATAGTAATATTGGTTAGAATATAAACAATGAAGTGCTGAATTTAATACACCTACTAGAATTATTTTAATTAATTATAATGACTATTCATTTCCATTTTATTTTATACAATATCTTCTTCTTCTTCTTCTTCTTCTTCTTCCTTCCAAGTATTTGGCTAAGGCCTGTTACAATCCTATAAAAAAAATTCCGTCCAGCGTTTCATAGGACGGCCCAGAGATCTTTGTCCTCTTGGTATATAATTATAAACAGCTTTGGGATCCGATTTGAACTCATTCTTTCAAGATGGTGTTTTCAATTTAGTTGGTACTGTTTAATATATTCCAAAACTGGCGTAGTCTTCAATTCTTTTAAGATATCGGTGTTCCATTTCCGGTCCCATCTGGTGTAACCCGCTGTTCTGCGCATGAATCTCATTCCACAAGCCGTTATTCTGCATTCATGTTGTCTTTTTAGTGTCCATGCTTCACTACCATAGGTCAACACTGGTCTAGCCAAGGTGTTATATAAACGTAATCTGGTGTTTTTTTGTACAAGGGATGGTTTCACAACTTGATTAATAATTCCTAAACTTTTATTATAACTAGTAATTTTTTTCAGGGATATCTTTTTCATCCCAGATAGAGATATAATATCCAAGGAATTTAAATTGATTAGATCTCTCTAAAATTTTATTCTGGAGACAGATTTTACTTTGTATGGGGTCCATCCCATGAAATGCCATAATTTTAGTTTTGTTAATTGATATTTCCATATTAAATTTGGCAGCTTTTTTTTTTTGTAAATTATAAATTGATCGTTGCCAATCATTTTTGGAAAGTGCCAGAAGCGCTAAATCGTCTGCAAAAAGAATAGCATCGAATTTGAGATTCCTATTGATGGGTATATATCCCCGTTGCGTTTTCCTCCATTCGTTTATTATTCTATTCATATATATATATATATATATATATATATATATATATATATATATATATAATGAAAAGCACCGGTGAAAGTCCACATCTTTTTCCAAGAAGATAGTTTGCCATCTTGTTTAACAATATCTATCTAAATATAATGGCGTAGCCCATTGTTGAGCCATAGCCTCTCCTTTGTAAGGAGTTACTTGACCAAGTTAATTTTTAGTTACCTTATTTGCTCCGAGATGTCATGGAGGGCATGTGGTCAACACACCGACCCAATGAGACATCTAACAGATAACTAAGGTATTACTAGGACGTTGATGTCTTAAATTTTGCTTAGAGGGCTTTTTGTTCAGGCTTATGGATCTTTTACGAGCTTGAAATCTTCAGACTCGGGATCCACGGCTTAAAGTTCCTCCCGGAGGATTTGCTCCTTGGATTTTTCCTTCCTAAAAAATCCATCGACTCCGGCCGGGTTTGAACTCGTGATCCTCGGAACCAGAAGGAAAGAGTATATATATATATATATATATAACATATAAATTACAACGATTCCTTGATATCTATGTCCTGCGAGGCTATTCTTCCAGCGAGACATTCCGAAACTCGAGGCATCACAATATAGATTGCCACCTAGCTGAAAGAGAACGGCTTTGGGTTCAAGGCTCAAGAGGAAGTTAGAAATTTAGCTAAAAACGGCAGTGCTCAGCGTCTTACAAACCCAACAGTAAATGGACTGATACTGAAACCCAACCACACGTTTTGAAGCAAGCATCCATCAACCTCAAGAGGTCGACTCCGAGAAGAAGGTACATATGAACCAACAGCACCCTACTAAAAAAAATACACCTACAAAACATTGCTATCACAGAGCTATGATAGGGATTGAAGAAACAATACTTACATTTTTATCACAATTCTGGTGTCCATCGGATCTTCCAAAACATCAGCTTGAAGGCTTAGATATAGCCTCACTCAGGGGTTCTATATATCACCAATTTTCAATAGAAGTATAAATGATAGTATGTAATTTCTAACTCCATTTATGTTATGTATTTCCTAATATTAACTATCCCTTAAATCGGTAATGTACCCTATAGGATACGTTATGTGTTTCAATTTAGTTAATATTTTTGATAAAACAGAATGAAACAAATGAGAAGAAATTACTGAAATGTGTATGGCATTACACAATTATCATATCACCTTTCACCTCATCTCAAGTTATGAAAAAAAGTTAGACATGGCAATCTACAGGTATTGAAAATCAGTGGTTGACAGGACCTAGTGGGGACTGGCGCATGACTCCGAGCCTGAACAATAAAAAGGCTAGAAAGGGAGGATTGTAGTCTCGCAGCCACCGGCGGCATGGGTCATGAGAGAAGAAGCTTGTATGCCGGACCCGGAAGAAGACCTACAACTCACACAACACCGTAGAATAAACTTTCGTTCTACTCATCTCCATAATACTATCCCTTAAATTGGTAATGTACCCTATAGGATACGTTATGTGTTTTAATTTAGTTAATATTTTTGATAAAACAGAATGAAACAAATGAGAAGAAATTACTGAAATGTGTATGGCATTACACAATTCATATAATAATAACCGTTAAGCATTATTTATTTTTCATTGCAGTCCGCCTCAGATCAATAACTGCCTCGAGAAAGTAGTGGTTTACCAATTTAAGGGTTATATCGTATATCTATTATATACGTGTCTTCTGTTAGACCATGTCTGCAATGGCAACTTAAATTTTAAGGAAGTCAATAAATAATAGTATTCCTAATTCATCTCTAAATTTCTATTTACCTTTCAATTTGGAAATATGGTTTAGATTATTTTATTGAAAAGTAATACCTGTGTTAATTCTCTTGCGCGATAGTGCGTTTTGTCGTACTTACCAGCAATGGCGACCATTATTGAAAGTTCAACTGTACTGTAATAACTGGTTTGATTTTACCATTGGCATTGCACAGTTTTTTATCTTTAGTTCTTTATTTAGACTGGGAGGGCAAACTACCCTAAGCACCGAGATCTCAAGGATCTATTACGCTATCCCAGTATTATGGTGATGAGTAGAATGAAAGTTTATTCTACGGTGTTGTGTGAGTTGTAGGTCTTCTTCCGGGTACGACATACCAGCTTCTTCTCTCATGACCCATGCCGCCGGTGGCTGCGAGACTACAATCCTCCCTTTCTGGCCTTTTTACTGTTTAGGCTCGGAGTCATGGGCCAGTCCCCATTAGGTCCTGGCAACCACTGATTTTCAACACCTGTAGATTGCCATGTCTAACTATTTTTCATAACTTGAGATGAGGTGAAGGGTGATATGACATGGATGATGAGAAATGAAATGACATGAAGAGGAGGGAAAGGGGAATGGGTAGTGTTGGTGGGATGAAATTCGAGAAACGGGAGAACCCCGGAAAAAAAACAGAAAAATCGAAGTATGGCCCTACCCATCTGGAATCTCCAGAATTCGAACCTGGGATTCCAGTCAGGGCACCCGCGCGGGGTTAGCCACCCTTCTACTGAGATGGCGGTATTACACAGACAAGCTATTAGAGTAAGCTAATGTCTTGATTGTTTTATTTTTGGTAAACGTATTGAGAAAAATTATCAGACTTCGGAAATATGTTAGGCTATATGTAGTTTCTTCTTCTTCTTCTTCTTCCTTCCAAGTACCGCCAAGGCCTATTACGATCCTATAGAAAATTTTTCCTCCAGCGTTCCAATTTAGTTAGTCATAAGTTTGATCTTTCCAGGAAATTCTCGTATAAGACTTGAAAGCATAATAATAGTCCATTCGATTGGTTGCTGGCCAAAGGAAGGCAAGACCAGTGATGGGGCTGCCATCTTATAGCCTCTGGTCAGGCTTTTCTGGAGAAGAAAAGAAAATAAAGGAAAGAAGAAATAATAAACGCTTGTGAGGTACAACATCAGTTTTATAACCTATTATAGGGGCATGTAAGGGGGCGGAACTCAAATAAATTTTAAATCAGAACGTGGGAGAGAAACATTGGAAGTTGAGGGGGAAAGAATTGCAGAATTAGTCTAAATTTTGTCGTTTTTAATTGAATGTAAGCTACATTGTTTCAACAAGACTATCACATCAGATCCAAGTACTTTTCAAAGTGATTAAGGGTAGACCTAAAGTCACGGACAAATATATTGATCTGAAGAACTGAATCAATTTAACGGAAATTTTTCATTGCGATAATTAAGAGCTTAAAATCAGAAAGGTTTAAGATATAGAACGTTTTAGCAAATATGCAAAAAGCCATAAAGGTTTGATGATGACATTGCTATGATGGACATCCTAAGAACTTCCACATATAACATAGATTTTTCCTGGATCATAAAGCTAAATGTGGCATTGTAATTGTATTACCCACAATCCGTTTAATTCCATCTAATATATAAAAATGAATGTTTGTTTGTTTGTACTTTATGCGCGGTCATACTGTTGATCCGATTGTGATGGGACTTTTTGCAAAATGTTCCCGAGATTCCCGGCATCAACATAGGCTATAAGAGAGTTGTGATACTGAACTCCTACACCCTTAAAAGTCGCCCTTTGTAGAGGAAAACGTGAAAAAGTAGATTTTTGGACACGTACATGGATTACGCTGCCCGAACCATAACAAATACACAAAGTTAATGTACATAGAATTGAATATCCCAAAAAGCTCTACAAAAAAGTCCGCGACAGCATACGTTTATCTCTTACGAATAACTCACAATAACCATTTTTGTCTTTCATTAATGACAAGAAGATCGATACAAGTAAATAGATTGCTGTGCAAGCATAGCAGCACATGGCGAGTATTCTTTTACGGATAACTCACATAATGAACTTTGTCTTTTAGCTCATTTATGCTAAGAAGATTGAGTAAGTAGATTCCGGGGCAACACCGGGTAATTAATACGGGGAATCTTAAAATAATTACGACATATATTTATAATCATTTTTAAATTTACTTATTCAACTAATCATAAGAAGTACATTAATTTCTGTCTTTCAGCTCATTTATGCCATGAAGATCGGGATGAGTAGATTCCCGGACAACGTCGGGTAAGCAGCACGGGGTATCTAAAAATAATTACGATACAAATTATTCCTTCTACTTATTTAACAACATATAAAACGCATTAATTTTCGTATTTCAGGTCATTTATGTCAAGAAAATCGGGATAAGTAGATTTCCGGGCAACGCCCGGTAATCAGCACGTGGTATCTAAAAATATAAATATGTAATTATTTATCCTTTTACTTATTCAACTAAATACAAAAGCACATTAATTTTAATTTATTTAGGCGCAGCAGCGTACGCCGGATATTAGCTAGTAAGCAATAAAATTAATATCAATGATAAGTAATATACACAATACGCCTATTGTATAAGTCTACATAGCCTGCTGCTATACACTCAGAGATCATAGACGCGGTAGAAAACGCCTCAAAAATAAAATCCAAGTAAAAGAAAACGGAAAAATAGTATTATGTTTTTAAAGAATTTTCAGTAATCATTTTAAGCTAACCGGGTAACACTTATTGCAAACTGCTTCATACCATTTGCGAACTTCATATGCCCTTGGCTCTTCAGAGCTGTATACCAGATTTTTTAAACTATTTAACTTTATGATTCATATTCATTCATCCAAATATTTTCATCTGCGGCGGCGATGATCTCAATTATAGATACAGTAAAACTTAATATTTAATTTTAGGAAGTTATATTTTGAGGTTATTTTAATTATATTATTTTTGGTCTGGACATCTTACCTCAATATTAATGTTGATTTGTTCTTGGACATGTTTCAAAACAATTCTGTTTTATCTTCAGCTTTCCCAGTCTGGGAAAGCTGAAGATAAAACAGAATTGTTTTGAAACATGTCCAAGAACAAATCAACATTAATATTGAGGTAAGATGTCCAGACCAAAAATAATATAATTACAGTAAAACTTGTTTAATCCAGAACGTGAATAATGCAGAAATCTCTCCAATGTGGGCTTCGTCTAAGAGATCGTAGAACTGTCCATTCACTATCCCTTCTCTATAAAATCCTTCACACATCATCGCCTAATTATTTAACACGCCGCTTCATCAGACTATCCGACACACATAATCTTGACACTCGATCCCATCAGCACATTGTCCTTTATATCCCTCCTCATCACACTGTATATTATTCATTATCTTTTACGGTCTCACTTACCAAAACATGGAATTCCCTTCCGCCCTATGTCAGAGACTGTCAAACTATAACATCCTTAAAAAACAAATTAAAGAATTATTTAATAAACTAACTTATGCACCTCACTGATAGTATTCTTTTAACAATTAATAAATTTAATTATCTATGAAAATAATATTAAGATTAACAAATATTTTCTTTTGTTTTCTTTTAAATATTGTACAAACGTAAAATTAGTTTTCTATATCTCATTATTTTTCTTTGCCTTATATATACATTAGACAGGGACAATTTAATATGTCTTGATTGTATATATTTTATTATTAGTTTTAGTCTTAATTTTAACTAACATTAACTAGTTGCATTATAGATCGTAATATAATAGATATTATCTTTTTGATATAATTTTTATTTAATATTTAATATTAGAGTTCATTGTGATTGTTATATTCTGATGTAATATATGTTTGCCCTGGTGAGTGGAAGAGAAGGCCACATGGCCTTAACTCCACCAGGCTAAATAAATAAATATAATCTAAATAACACATTTATTGGTCCCGACAAACATATAGTAATTGTATATAAATTTGTTTTGTATAAAACGGAATCTGTCCAACGCGGAAACGGAATGATATTTCTACACAATTCATAAAAAATATGTTTATAAGGAGGAAAGATAGAGAAGTAAATTAGTTTCCACTTCATTGAATTCCCGTTAGGCGAATTAACAATAAGTGATGATTCCTGCCGCCGCGGCAGGTGAAGTAGAGTTTCTACCTGTATCTGGAATTTTCTTTCGGACTCACTGCACACGCATTTTGCGAAAGACTGGGTCGTTTAACAATATGTATCGTGTGACATCTGCCCTACAATTAACCAATGCATTGTAATATCTTAAATTAATTTAAGATCTGAGACCGATTGTGTAATTACCTTCACAGGTGGCGTTCTGAATTTACGGAATAAACATTGTGATGAAACTAAAAAGTGAAAGTGATCGAAGTTAAAAAAAACTCTCTGTACGCGATATAATGACATTTAAATGTGGAAAACCCAAGTTTATGAGATTTTTAAAACACAAAGAAAAAATAATGAATGAATGGACGCAAGGAAATGGTCAAAAGGAAAAAAAAAAAAAAAAAAAAAAAAAAAAAAAAAAAAAAAAAAAAAGGAAATGATGAAATCAACTAGATGTGGGAGTGTTTGACAAGTCCACGATAAAAAAAAACTCCAAATTTCCGAACCGATGAAGTCAAGCTCTAGCTGTTGCTATATCCCTAGGGAATAACGACTTCAAGGCATCTTCAGGTTGGCTGCACAGTTTTGACAGACGACACAATGTATTGTGGAATAACATTTGAGGGGAATCAAAGGATGTGGACGAAAGTATAGTTAGTGAGTGGAAACCGAAACTGCATATTTCAATTTCAGGATAAGCGTCTAAGAGACATTTTTAACGCTGACGAAACGTGACTTTTTTTTTTCGCGCGGTACCGTCGAAGTCGCTCATACATACTATAATTTACTTTCCAACGGCAGCGGAACTACAATATTATCCAAAGTGCATAAAAAGACATGTACAGTGCCAATAATCTAAGATTGGTTAATTTTTGTTTTGTTTCTTATAATGCGGAAAAAATGGTCCCATGCAATTCCACTTTGAATAAGTTTTACTGTATTATGGAGTTTTTTTTTCAGAAGAATGTATTATAGTTCTATGAATAATGTGCTGCCTTTTACTTGCAGACCTTGCATTACAAAAGAAGAAATTAAACAGGCTTCATGTTAATTTTGTAGCTCAACAATTCTACTATGCTTGTTTCTTTTTTTTCAAAAAAAGAAATTTCCTAAAACTCAAAAAAATAATTTAACCAGTAGGGCTATGCTATAAAATACCAGAAGCGCAATCAACAATAAAACTACAGTTTAATACATATATGACGAAATATTTTGTGGAATGTTTGGATATGTTGTAAGAAATAATGAGTCAGACAACCTGTGTTTGGATTATGGAAATCAATTCCTTTCTTTGTTAATTTCCATAAGAGGACCTACATTAAAAGTAGGTAACTCATTCTATCCACATATTTTCAGATGAGTTTTTAATAAAATAATTGTTTTCAACATGAATATATAGGCTATTTAATTTTTTTTATTATTATCTTCTTCTATCTTGTAAGCCCATGTTTTCCCGTAACAGAGATTTAGACGCTCTCCCCCCACAGGGAAGAATTTGAACCATACTAATTTAGTTACACTTGTTTTCGTATAGATGTCATTTGAGTGGTCCGTGGTCAGCGTTCCGCCTCATACTGACACATAGGAAATCAAGGTAGTACTAGGACGGGAAAAATCGGTAATTTTTGTTTAGAGGCTATTTCATTCAGACTTTAGGATTTTTACGAGCATGAAAATCTTCAGACTCGGGACCCACGGCTTAAAGTCTCTTCCAGAGGACTGGCTTCTTGGATTTTTCCATAAAAAAAATCCATCGACCCCGGCCGGGTTTGAACCCGCGACCCTCGGGACCAGAGGCAAGGAGCATAACCACTAGTCCACCGCGGCCGATTTTTTAAATTATTTTTAGTAAAATATTCATAGCCTTTTAAACATTTAGGTTTACAAGAAAATAAATTGCTTATTCTATTTTAATACTTAATTGTTGGGAGAAATGAGAAAAAGTATCTACATTGATTTTTTATCCAAAGCCCCAGGTTGTCATTTCGACATTTCTGGTATTCTCTCCTGGCGTTGGCTTAATTGTAACCCATTTCTGATGTACGGGCGCCTAGAAGGCGGAGTTACGTTACCCCGATTATATGATGGGTGATAAATGATAATGAAGCGCCAGGAGAGCTTTTAACCTAGACTCAACCTAAATTCCAGACCATGGGTAACCACAAGAAAGATTCCCTTTAAGGAAAAATTTCTATTTGACCGGGAATCGAACCCGGGACCTCATGAACAGTAGTCAGAAACGCTCAATAGCCTATGAGGCAAAATTGAAATATAACAAGACTATAACGGCTGGGGACCTGAAATTCTGACCACATGTCGCCCTACACTGGCTCGATGATCGTCTTCCTCTGTGATTAACACATGTGAATGTGATGCAGCAGGCGGCTGGAAGACCAAGGGCCTTCTACTTTCTGTCCAGCCTAAGAAAGACACTCCAGGAAAATAAATGGGAGGGTAATCCACGAAGCAAATGACTGCTGCAGTTACTGCGATTCGTTCACGACCAAAGCACAATTCAATGGAAGCGAAAAAATAGATCATGTACTCGATTATTATAATTACGTATTTAAAGCTATATATGTTAACTATATTTCGTCAGAATACAGTATATACCTACATATTTCTTCGAAGGTCGGACACTAACTAAAAATTCGCATTTGTTTGAAACTGAACGATTCTTGGGAAGAAGTTGAATGTCAGTTACAAATATGGCGGCTGTCGGGTAGTTTTTATTAACTCGGTTATTTTAATTTAAATGTTTGATTAGAATTAGTTTAATATTAACAATATTATAATTTAATTATTAATTTACGACAAACCATTGTAAATGTTAACACAACCTGCACCATTAAAAATTAAAACGAGTGTTGTGCATTAATTTATCGGTTTGTAATAAACAGTTCGCCTGCACTCTTACACGTGCTACGCGGAGTAATACATTCGGAAGTTAAATGCCAAATTGTGCTTCTTATGTTGGACAGAGAATAGGCCTGTCGCGCTTGGGGAAAAAAAAAGTTTTTATAGCCCTATTAACAAATAAGACATAAGTAATTTTAATCTCGCTATAGTTTTAATATTATTTATAATGCAGTTATTCTAAAGAAGCTCTCGATAATAAATATTAAATCTAAACTAATTTATTCATTTTGAATGTTCAGAAACTTAACACTGAAATAAAATTTAATTGTCCAAAATAAAAGTAAGAAAAACATTCGGATTCTTAGGGACTGATCATCTTAGTCTCAGAAGCAGCTGAAAACAGGTTCCGGAGTAGATTTTTAAGTTATTGCATACGCTGAGTTAAGCATCTGTAAATAACGAAGGAACAAATTTATTTGTTTGGGCTTTAGGGACACAGAATATGATGATAAAGATAAGGATTTTATCAAGACTTTCCTACTCCATTCTATAAGGTTATTGAAAACATGTTTCAAAATAAATTGGCAGGCCAGATAGGTAATGAACACATTTTGATGAATTACGATATTGCATGGTAGAACGCAGGTTATTCTATGAAGAGATCTGTTTCCTCCTTTACCAGCACCTATACGTTTTTGTTTTATTTTCATATATCTTCTTTTATTATCCGTTTACAATAAGAAAATAAATGCCATTTATCATATTTCCAAACGGTGGGGCTTGTTAGCAACCGGACAGCTACGATCTGAATCAATGTTCGTTATAGGAAAATTTATTGATAACTAATAAAAATATATAGTAAATTCTTCACGCTTAACTATAAATAACTATCATGATTTAAAATTAACTTGTACACTATATTATAATGACAAAATTATTTTAAGTTTATTAAAATTATTAAGGCGTACGATTCAATTAACAGGGTGAAATTATATAGTATCTTGTTGGAGTTCGGAATTCCTAAAATGTTAGTTAGACTTATACGAATGTGTCTAAATGGCACAAAGAGTAGGGTGCCTGTAGGCAAACATTTTTCGGATACTTTTCAAATCTACAATGGGTTGAAGCAAGGCGATGCACTATCTCCTCTACCATTTAAATTTGTACTACAGCATGCCATCAATTTTTTAGAGGATGACGAAAGTCTACAACTCAATGGTATTAATATGCTGTTAGTTTATGTTGATGATGTACTATTGGCCGATAGCGAGGAGATACTAAAGGCCAACACGCACACACTATTGAGTAACACTAAGAAATTGGGATTGGAAGTAAATATCAATACAACTAAATACATGGTTACACATAGAAATACATTATATAATGGAAATGGACAGCTAATGACAAATGATGAAAATTTTGAGGAAGTGACTGAATACAAATACCTAGAAACAATAATCACAAATAGGAGTGAGATGCACAAAGAAATAAAACATAGGCTCAATTCTGGAAATGCGTGCTTATGCATTACAGAGACTCTTGCCTTCCCAACTCCTTTAAAAAAACGTTAAACTGAAAATATATAAAACTATTATTCACCAGTTATATTATATGGATGCCAAACATGGACTCTTATATTTGAAGAGAAAAATTATACGCTCAGACCGGGACTTGAACCCGGGACCCTTGGTTCTCTAGACCAAGTGCTCTACCAACTGAGCTACCTGAGCAAGTACCGATCTAAACGCAAATCTTTCTCTATATACATTGTAATTCCCGTCCACCAAATGCTATGAAGCCATGCTTCTATCTTGCAAATGGCGGCTCCTTTATTAAGAAGACATATTTGGGAATTATACATTACAGCCAGTACGGCTTTTTCCATGTTATTATTATTGATTTCGTACATCTCAATGATGGATAAATCATATTTGAAGAGAAAAATTATACGCTCAGACCGGGACTTGAACCCGGGACCCTTGGTTCTCTAGACCAAGTGCTCTACCAACTGAGCTACCTGAGCAAGTACCGATCTAAACGCAAATCTTTCTCTATATACATATAAAGGAGCCGCCATTTGCAAGATAGAAGCATGGCTTCATAGCATTTGGTGGACGGGAATTACAATGTATATAGAGAAAGATTTGCGTTTAGATCGGTACTTGCTCGGGTAGCTCAGTTGGTAGAGCACTTGGTCTAGAGAACCAAGGGTCCCGGGTTCAAGTCCCGGTCTGAGCGTATAATTTTTCTCTTCAAATATGATTTATCCATCATTGAGATGTACGAAATCAATAATAATAACATGGACTCTTACTTTAAGGGAGGAAAGGAGATTACGAGTATTTGAGAATAAAGTTCTTAGGTAAATATTTGGACCAAAGAGAGATGAACAGACAGGTGAATGGAAAATACTTATTAACTGTGAACTACGTGATCTTTATAGGAAGTCAAATATAATAAGAAAAATTAAGTCTTGTAGACTTCGAGGGGTAGGATATATGGCACGAATGGGGAAAGAAAGACGTGCATGGAAGCTTCTTATAGGAAAACCAGAGGGAAAACGTCCAGTTGGTAGACCAAGAATGAGGTGGGAGGATAACAATAACTATGATTTGAGGGAAGTAGCTTAACAAGGAATGATTGGAAAACATTGACTCAGGATAGGGAGGTATGGAGAGCTTATGTCCGTGCATTCATGAACCTACGGGTTCGATAGAGCCAGTGAGTTAGTTGGCTATCATTAAATAAAATACGATATTTCTTTCAAGCAATATTTAAATAAAATATTTTTGCGCATATGGGAGGTGTATTCTTTAATATTGTGTTTAATGAATGCGTATTAATTTCACGTGGTTAGCACCACGCAGTTCCTCTACCTTATTTTAAATTATCTTAACCAAATTTCGTTATTTCTCATATTAAGTAGCCCAGACACTAAATTTATCCTTACGAAGATGTATATGATAAGCTACAACCAAAAAAAGGATCCAGACCCCGGGTTTGCGTTCAGTCACGCAAACCGTTACATAACATAAGAATTCAAAATATGACAGAGTATTAATTAAAGGAAAATGAAAGCAATAATGTAATAAAAACTTAATAGATCAATATACGATAGACCTAATATAAATTTTATAGAATATGTTACTCTTATTCGTATAATATGATTGTGTTAATAAAGAGTTGGACGGTCATCGAGCCAGTATACGGGCGACATGTGGTCAGCATGTCGGGTTCCCCACCGGTTGTAGCTGGTTTTCTCAACCTAGGACCGCTACTTATTTTAGAAATCCAAATTCCTTACGTTCCTGGGTGGGCATCGTTCCAATACTGGCTGATAGTGCATACATATTTCTACCCCCATGGGTATTCGAACCAGCGCATGTTCCTTAACTCTGCACCAAAGCACTATGCCTTAACCACTCGGCCACAGCATGGGACTAGTATGGCCTACATGTACGAATAATTCTATAACTATAATTAATTTTAGATAACTTATTCAAATAAAGTACCTGTTACAAATTTAACAATACTTTTTTTTTTTAACTCTTTGGGAATAAATGTTGGTATTATTTAAAATTAACTTATCACGCTTAGAGATCCACTTTTTTTTTCTAAAAATTGACGAAGTAGAAATTATTGTCATTGAGATTTATTTTCGCGTTATAAATACATTCATACATTACTGTAATATAGGCGAATTCTTCGAATTGACAATAATTAAATTCTGAAGAATAAAGTTGGTAATTTTTTTACGGTAGACTTTTTTATTATTCTTTTTTTGAATGCGAAGCATGGGCATTTACTTTAAGGAATGAGAAAATATTACGAATTTATAAGAGTAAAGTTCTTTGGAAAAAGTTTTGGACCAAAGAGAAATGTGCAGAGAAGACTACATACGATTCAACTACATGCACTTTATAGAAAACCGGATATAATAAGAACAGTTAAGTCTCATAGACTGCGTTTGGGCAGGACATGTGGCACGAGTGGGAAATGAACGAAAGATGTGGAAACTTCTTGTACGAGTACCAGAGCGAAAACTCTGAGTTGGTACGCCACGATGAGGTGGGAGAATAACATTAACCATGATTTGAAGGAAGTAGATTTTACAGGAGATTACTGGAAACAATTATCATAAGTAGTGCCACGAGTGATAAGCCAGACGAAAAAAGTACCTTGGTCGAAAGAGTGACGATCTTTCACCGTAAAAATACAACTGTCAAGAAATGCGGACATGGGTTCAACTGGGGTAAAATTATCCGGAGATCAAATAGTCCCCCATTCGGTTCTCCGGGCGGGGACTACTTCAGGGAACCCATGCCAAAGGCTCAAACACAGGGACATGTTCCTAGGAACATGGAACGTTAGGACTTTATACAATAGTGGGGCACTAGAGATATTAACGCGGGAATTAGATAAATCACCCTTGGATATAGTCACTTTACAGGAAGTTAGGTGGCCAGGAGAAGGTAGTCAGGAATCAGGAAGCTTTGCATTATACTACGGGGGTGCAGAAAGACCTGCATTTGGAACGGGTTTTTTAGTCAGAAGGAGAATCCTATCCGCTATCCGAGATATTAAGTTTGTTAGTGATGGGATATCATACATAATTCTAAAGGGTAAACGACATGATTTTATAATTGTAAATGTACATGCCCCCACCGAAGATAAAGATGACAAGATCAAGGATGAGTTCTATGAAGAATTAGAATGCTTATTTGATAGCCTGTCACGATATCATATGAAAATTGTCTTAGGAGATTTTAATGCAAAAGTGGGGCGGGAAGATATATTCAAACCAACAATAGGCAAATTCAGTCTTCATGAAGATAGTAACGACAACGGGGTTAGATTAATCACCTTTGCCACATCAAAGAATCTCGTTGTTAAGAGCACAGCATTTCAGCATAAGGATATTCATAAATACACCTGGACGTCTCCAGATGGAGAAACTCGGAACCAGATAGATCATGTATTAGTGGACAAACGCTGGCACAGTAGCATCATCGATGCTAGACCAGTTAGAGGGACAGACTGCAATTCGGATCATCATCTGGTCAGGGTGAAAATCAGACAACGGCTATCGCTTATGAGAGGAACAAACGCTAAAGATGATTCTGTAAAATTTGAATTAAAAAACTTGAAAAATGATGAAATGCTGCAAGAATACCAAATCAAAATTGCTAATAGATTTGAAGTACTGGAATCTTCAGATGACAATGCGGCAAACGAAGAAGAAACTGATATAAATAAAGAATGGGAGGCTATAAGAGATACTATTAAATTGTCAGCATTTGAAAGTATTGGTTGTTTAAAAAAGAGGCAAAACAGGAAATGGTTTGATGAGGAATGGGCCGACATTTTCAAGGAAAGAAAGCTAGCAAAAATGAAATGGTTACACGAGTCAAATGAGGTAAATTTGGAGGAATTGGGTAGTATTAGACGGGAAACCACCAAGTTACTAAAGAGTAAAAAGAGGGAATATTTGAGAGAGAAGATTAATGATCTTGAATTGAACGCAAAAAATAGGAACATTAGAGAATTATATCAGGGAATTAGTATAGAGAAGAAAGGGTTTCAGGCTAGAACAAACATAATTCGGAATGAAAATGGGGATATGATTGCAGATTCCAGGAGTATATTAAATAGATGGAAAAGTTACTTTAATTAGCTATTAAATGTACATACAGAACAGGACATTGAGGAGGATAATTTACATACAGCAGAAATGCTAGTTGCAGAGCCAAGTGCATTAGAGGTTGAAACGGCGATTGAAAAATTGAAGATGTATAAAGCATCAGGTTCAGATGAGATACCAGCAGAACTGATAAAATCAGGGGGAGATAAATTGATGGACAAGATACTCTGGTTCCATAGTATGATTTAGGAAAAAGAAGCTCTTCCAGATGAATGGAAAGAATCAATTATCGTACCAATTTATAAGAAAGGAGATAAAACTGATTGCAACAACTACAGGGGCATCTCATTACTTTCAACTTCGTACAAAATTCTAACAAATATATTAGTCAGCAGACTTACTCCCTATATTGATGACATTCTAGGAGATCATCAATGTGCATTTAGAAGAAACAGATCTACAACAGATCAGATTTTTAGTATAAGACAGATTTTAGAAAATAAATGGGAATATAATGGTACTGTACATCAACTATACATAGACATAAAAAAAGCATATGATTCAATTAAGAGGGAGAAGTTATATAGTATCCTGCTGGAGTTCGGAATTCCTAAAAAGTTAGTTAGACTTATACGAATGTGTCTAAATAGCACAAAGAGTAGGTTGCGTGTAGGCAAACAGTTTTCAGACACTTTTGAAATCCAGAATGGGTTGAAGCAAGGAGATGCACTATCTCGTCTACTATTTAATTTTGTACTAGAGCATGTCATTAAATCATTAGAGAATGAGGAAGGCTTACAACTCAATGGTATTAATAAGCTGTTAGTTTATGCTGATGATGTAGTACTATTGGCCGATAGCAAGGAGATACTAAAGGACAACATGTACACACTAATGATTAACACTAAGAAATTAGGACTGGAAGTAAATAGCAATACAACTAAATATATGGTCACACGTAGAAGTGCATTATATAATGGAAATGGACAGCTAATGACAAATGAGGGAAATTTTGAGGAAGTGGCTGAATTCAAATACCTAGGAACAATAATCACAAATTTGAATGAGATGCACAAAGAAATTAAACATAGGCTCAATTCTGGAAATGCAACTATTATGCATTGCAGAGGCTCTTGATGTCCCAAACTGAAAATATATAAAACTAATATTCTACCAGTTATATTATATGGGTGCGAAACATGGACTCTTACTTTAAGGGAGGAAAGGAGATTACAGGTATTTGAGAATAAAGTACTTAGGAAAATTTTTGGACCAAAGAGAGATGAACAGGCAGGTGAATGGAGAAGACTACTTAACAATGAACTACATGGTATTTATAGGAATCCAGATATAATAACAGTCAAGTCTCGTAGACTGCGATGGGCAGGACATGTTGCACGTATGGGAAATGAAAGACTTGCATGGAAGCTTCTAGTAGGAAAGCCAGAGAGAAAACGCCCACTTGGTAGACCAAGAATGAGGTGGGAGAATAACATTAACTATGATTTGAGGGAAGTAGATTATACAGGGAATGATTGGAAAGGATTAGCTCAGGATAGGGATGTATGGAGAGCTTATGTCCGTGCGGCCATGAACCTACGGGTTCGATAGTGCCAGTGAGTAAGTGCTACGAGTGATTTATAATTAATCTATAGGATTTGGAAATCAAGAGTGGCATTTGTTAGGACTATTTAACGAATAAAATTAAGCTCTTTACCCAAAGTCATTATTTAACTATAGTTACCAGTATTTTAAAGTATGTATATATTTAATATAAACTGCGATGTTTGGAAACAAACCAGAACTGTGAAGTTATGTATATTCACTACAACTTGATCGTATTATTTATTGCCAAATAGGATAGCATTATTGTAAGAATGCACCCTAGTGGTAAAATAATGAAACACATCAAACTATGTATTATATTCAACATTATAGGTTATTAACTTATTTGTTTAGTAAACTTCTTCTTCTTCTTCTTCCTTCCAAGTATTAGGCCAAGGCTTGTTACGATCCTATAGAAAATTTTCCCTCCAGTGTTTCATAGGACGGCCCAGAGATCTTCGTCCTCTTGGTATATAATTATAAACAGCTTTGGGATCCGATTTGAACTCATTCTTTCAAGATGGTGTTTCCAATTTAGTTGGTACTGTTTAATATATTCCAAAATTGGCGTAGTCTTCAATTCTTTTAAGATATCGGCGTTCCTTTTTCGATCCCATCTGGTGTAACCCGCTGTTCTGCGCATGAATCTCATTTCACAAGCAGTTTTCTGCTTTCATGTTGTCTTTTTAGTGTCCATGCTTCACTACCATAGGCCATCACTAGTCTAGCCAAGGTATTATATAAACGTAATCTGGTGTTTTTTTGTACAAGGGATGGTTTCATAACTTGATTAATAATTCCTAAACTTTTATTATAACTAGTAATTTTTTTTTCAGGGATATCTTTTTCATCCCATATAGAGAGATAATATCCAAGGTATTCAAATTGATTAGATCTCTCTAAAATTTTATTCTGGAGACAGATTTTACTTTGTATGGGGTCCTTCCCATGAAATGCCATAATTTTAGTTTTGTTAATTGATATTTCCATATTAAATTTGGCACCTATTTTTTGTAAATTATAAATTGATCGTTGAAAATCTTTTTCGGAAAGTGCCATGAAGAGCTAAATCGTCTGAAAAAAGAATAGCATCGAGTTTGAGGTTACTATTGATGGGTATATATCCTCGTTGTGTTTTCCTCCATTCGTTTATTAATTTATTCATATATATATATATATAATGAAAAGCACGGACGAAATTCCACATCCCTGTCTTACTCCAGTGGTGATCTTTTCCCAAGAAGATAATTTGCCATCTTGTTTAACAGAGATTTCATTATCTTTATAGATGTTGAAGATATTAGTAATATATTGTTGTGTAACGTTATCATCAGCTAAAATTTGTAGTAATATATTTCTGTCTACTTTGTCAAAAGCCTTTATGAAGTCAACGAAGGCGATATGAGTTTCTATATTGAATTCCTTGTGCTTTTCTAATAGTAGTTTTAGAGTGAAGAATCCATCTGTACAAGATCTACCCTTTCTGAATCCATTCTGCTCTTCTCCAATTATATTTTCATAAATTTTTCTCAATTTATTCTTAACTATATTAGCAGAAATTTTATATCAAGAGTTCAACAAGCTAATTCCACGATAGTTATCTTTGATTTGGCGACTTCCTTTTTTGAAGATTGGTATTACAATGGATTTGTTTCAGCTTAGTGGTGGTTCTTGTCCTTCCCATATCATATTAAGGAGAATAATAAATATGTCTAAAAAAATTTATTTGAGAATTTAAACAATTCTTGATTAATGTGGTCTCAGTAAAATCAAGGAATCTGTTCATTATTTGCTAATTCAATTTATTTGTTAGAGAAAAATAATACTCTGAGCTGTTCAGAATATTAAAAATGAGGAGCTTTCTTTTTCAGGAGATGATAAAGAGAAATCGATAATGAATCGAGGTGAAACACGACTGTCATTGGTTGTAAAACAAAATTCATTGAAGCGTTGTGCGGGCGGGTTGAGGGAGAATAGTTTAACCTCTCTAATAAACCACGGTTACTACCCTTTGTGCGGGTTAGGAACCAAGCTACTACTACCACCATAAATTCGGGATCGGGTTTTGTTATTGCTGTCTCTATTAACGTGGACCTGATTTCCTGCAAAGTTATCAATCACGAAGTTGCTTGCCTTGGGCCCATAGAAGGCAGCAATCGATTCATCTTTCTTTCTCAGATATATTGACATAAATAAATAATGATTCTCAAATACATAGAGTGAGTGAAAATGATAATAATTGTCATTCAAGAAAGCTAAACAGCATAATAGCAAGGGAGCTGGAAATAATTTCCTACGTGAGTGAATTTCCGTATAGGATTGAAAACAACTACGTGCACATCAATAAAGCAGCAGATAAATAAAAGATGACCTTTAATAGAAACAAGTTGTCTGAATTAAAAACAAATTAACAAAAAGACTTCGATCATTCAGTGAAAAAAACAAAATATAAACAAATAAATAACGATATTCTTACAATAGAAAAATCCACACCATACCTCACGCTACACTCATACTTGCGTCCGAATCAGGGACCACTTCTTCCCTGGTCTGCCGGACCAACTAAACCACGCCGCTTCTCGGCTTCAGACCAGCTTGTCCATTAGAGCTTCATTCGCATCGCGGACTGGATGCTGATTCAAACTTTGAATCTGCTCAAAGAACAAAACGATGAACGCTTGGATGATTGAATGATAACGTTCTGCTAGTGCGCCACGTATATGAAGGTTCCGAGGTAGAGGGGAGATGCGCCGTAGACATTGCGCCGCGGGAAGGGTAAAGAGTAGAGAGAGGGGGTAAATACAAGGAGAAAGGGATATTGGCATAGTTCATAAATATTCCAGTCTAGGGAGGAGAACGACGTTACAATAATGAGCCGAAAAACACGCTTTCGGTCCAGCGTGATTGGTCATTAACTACCATTTGGTGCATGAGTTAAATAGTCACAGAAAACGGATATACAGAGAGCTATGTCCACGCGGCTATGAATCTAAGGGTTCGATGGTGCCAGTAAGGTAATTAGTTCCTAGGTTAATTAAGAAGACTTTTACTTAATAAGATAAATATTTGTTTATTTTTGTGTGTAAAAGCTATTTATTTAAGTAATTAATTATATTATAGATATGTAGTATTTTAATTTGTGTATTTCAATTAATGAAGGTTTTTTTAATTGTGTCTATTCATAATCTTTATAACAAACTAGCTAATACCCGGCGTGCGCTGCTACGCCTTAATAAATGAAAATTAATGTGCTTTTATGTTTAGTTGAAAATGTAAAAGGACAAATAATTCTAAATTTATATTTTTTAGATACCCCGTACTGTTTTTCCGGCGTTGCCCGGGAATCTACGTATCCCGATCTTCTTGATATAAATCGGCTAAAATACGAAAATTAATGTGTTTATGATTAGTTAATTAAGTGGGAGGAAAAAATTTATATCGTAATTATTTTTAGATACCGCGTGCTGTTTACCTGGCGTTGTCCGGGAATCTACTCATCCCGATCTTCTTGACATAAATGAGCTGAAAGACAAAAATTGATAATAAAAATAATAATAATAATAATAATAATAATAATAATAATAATAATACTTTATTTATTCTGGCAGAGTTAAGGCCATAAGGCCCTCTCTTCCACTCAACCAGCACAAATACAAATGTACAAACAACATTTTATAGGGTAATAACAATAATGATACGATAATAATAATAATAATAATAATAATAAAATATATATGTAGTCAATATGCCCATTTCACCAATTAATGTTTTAAAATGGTCAACAAGTTTCTACAGCCAAGCTGTCATTCTCAAGACCAGATATCTGGTCTTGAGAATGACAGCTTGGCTGTAGAAACTTGTTGACCATTTTAAAACATTAATTGGTGAAATGGGCATATTGACTACATATATATTTTAATATTATATCACCAAGAAGATCACTTGTGTATTAAATAATAATAATAATAATAGTAATAATAATAATAATAGTAATAATAATAATAATAGTAATAATAATAATAATAGTAATAATAATAATAATAGTAATAATAATAATAATAGTAATAATAATAATAATAGTAATAATAATAATAATAGTAATAATAATAATAATAATAATAATAATAATAATAATGATAATAATAATAATATAAATATGATACATTATACGGGAAACACCAATTAATATATATATCTTACACTGGATAATAATGAAGTCGAGTTTAGAGCAAATATAAATTTAGATTTCTTTTAAAAGATGCCAATGTCCGGCAGCCCCTTACTTCTTGTGGTAGGGAATTCCAGTTGCGAGAAGTGGAGATGGTATATGACATGGAGTGATGTGATGTCCTATGTTGCGGTATATTAAGTAAGAGACTATGTTGTGATCTTGTGTTTAAGTTATGGTTTGAGGATAGATACTGGAAACGGGATGATAAATAATTGGGCATCGATGTATGTAGGATCTTAAATAGGAGAATTAGACAGTGCGATTTTCTTCTCTCTTTTAGATGTAGCCATGACAAATCGTGGAATAATGGAGAAATGTGATCGTATTTTCGAACATTAAATATGAATCTGATACACATATTATGGACACGCTGCAGTTTGTCCGACAATCCGTCACTTATGTCAGTTAGTAGAACGTCACAGTAGTCAAAATGCGGCATCACTAAAGTTTGGATTAAAATTCTTTTAAGAGTTGTAGGAAGAAAATGTTTAAGTCGCTTTAGGGAATGCATTATGGAGAAGATCCTTTTAGATGTTTGTTTTACTTGCTCATGCCATTTTAAATTAGAATCTAGGTAAAATCCCAAGTTTTTAACGACGTCGCTATAAGGAATTTGTTCATTATCTAATATGTCAGCCGGCATATTGCCATTGTTTATGAGGTGTAATAGCCTTGGATGTCCGATAATTATTGCTTGCGTTTTGTTTATATTTAGTTTCAGCCCATATTGTCTGGACCATAAAGATATATGCCTGAGGTCAGTGTTTACTTTGTCAATATATTCATTAATTTCGTCAGGCCTAAAGTACCTAAAGTACTTCTTATGATTAGTTGAATAAGTAAAATAAAAAATAATTATAAATGCATATCGTAATTATTTTAAGATTTCCCGTGCTGATTACCTGGTGTTGCCCGGGAATATACTTATCTCGATCTTCTTGGTATAAATGAGCTAAAAGACAAAACTCGTTATTGCGAATTATCCGTAAATGAATACCCGTCATGTGCTGCAATGCTTGGACAAGAATCTACGTACTTGTCTCGATCTTCTTGGCATCAATCAAGGACAAAATTGGTAATTGTGAGTTATCCGCAAGAGATAAACATATGCTGTCGCTTTATGAGACATTCTATTCTGTGTACATTATTTTTGTGTATTCGTTGTGGTTTAGGTTTAGATTTAGATTTATTTATTTAGCCTGGTGGCAGCGTAAGCCATTTAATCGTCCAAAGAGCTACTGTTTTCATGTTTTCCACTACAAAGGACGGTTTTTAAGGGTGTAGGAGTTGAGTATCACGACTCTCTAATAGCCTATGTTCATTCCGAGAATCTCCTGAGCATTTTGCAAAAAGCCCCATCACAATCGGATCAACGGTATGGCCGCGCATAAAGTACAAACAAACATTCATTTTTATATATTAGATATTTTATAAAACCTTAAATACATGCATACGCCTGAGTTAATTCGTAAATTTAAATGAAACCAGAAAAAGTGATGAGATGTATTATATAAAATTAATTTTCAGTTAGTGTGTAAAACAGTGTACTGTAGTTTGTGGTTTCAGGATATTTATTTTTTTTAACGGATTTTCATTTATAGTCAATCATGTTTAAAAAGAAGACAATCCACAGTTGAAAATAAAAACATTTTTTCCCGTCCCTTAAACTTATAAAGAATTTTAATTTCCGCTACTAATTATGCTATTGGAAAAGCTAACATACATATTTCACTCCTGTCCTCCCTTTCGAATTTAGCTCAGGATCAGTTGTTCTAGCTAATTTACTTCTCAGCAGCGGCTCGTTTCCATCCCGCATTCCTTCAGCAGAATTTTAAAATTAATATAGCAATTTACTTTGTAAACTCTGTTCACCGCTGTGGTCTCGAGGTAGCGTGCTGCCTTGTCACGCAGCGGACCCCTCTCGGGAAAAGTTTCCTGGGTGAGGTATTTTTTGGGGGAGTTTTTCTTCACCTGTAAGACAAATGTCAGGATACTTTAAGGCCCAAACGGTCCCCGAACATCATCTGGCCATCATTATCATCAATATCACATTCACCTCATTAGATTAAGTTTAGGTTTAAGGCCTCTCATGGCGCATCATCACCCATCATATCGTAACCCCGCCTTCCAGGCGCTCCAACATCAGAAGTGAGTTACAATACGCCAATGCCAGGAGAGAATACGTGAAATGTCGAATGACAAACAGGTGGCACTGAAAGAAAAAAATACTTCGTAAACTCTTAAACTTTTGTTAAACAATTTCTTTATTTGACCTAGTGGCAATACGAGAATAAATTTTATTTTATAGACCCTATATAGCGAACAATCAAAAATTTGATAGGACCTTTCAGGATAGACAATTTTCTTTTTGCATGATTCAGCAAACTTTGTAACATTACTGTTAATTAACTAAATCACTGGCACTATCGAACCCGTAGGTTGATGGCCGTGCGGACATAAGCTCTCCATAAATCCCTATCCTGAGCTAATGCTTTCCAATCATTCTCTGTATAATCTACTTCCCTGAAATCATAATTAACGTTATACTCCCACCTCATTCTTGGTCTACCAACTGGGCGTCTTCCCTCTGGTTTTCCTACAAGAATGTAACATTACTGTGTGTCACATAATTTCACAATTAATTTTATTATAGTTTTAATTAATTCTTTTTCTCTTCCAAGGCGTCACAGCTCAGGATGAACTTTGGTCTCTCTCGGAACATGCCTCAACTCTACCCCTCCATTCTCCTATCTATTAGGCTATGGCGTAATCCAATGTTGAGTCATAGCCTCTCCTTTGTCAGAGGAATTACTAGGCAAAGTTTCTCCTACCGTGTAGTAATTCTCATCTTCATCAAAAATTTCTCCACGAAGTGCAATAACCTCTTCCTTGGTCTTCCACGATTTCTTATACCATCCATTTTTTCTTTTTCCATCAAAAAATTATAAGACATTATTTATTTTAAAATTCGTCTGTCAGGGCCAATCCACGTCAAACGCCGTGTTTTAATGAACTCTACATTTTCTTCTTCATTATTGAGTTGTTCTAGATACTGATTCGTTCTTATTCTCATACTTCACCATCTTTTATTGGACCCTAATTGCTTCTGCAATTTTTTTCTCTAAAAAAATCGCTGTGAAAATTCATTAGCTTTAGACTTACCATATGATTCAAATCTCCATATTCAATGACAGGTCTAACTGAAGTAATTTTTAATTCATAATAATGTGCCGACATTGTAAAGAAAAGAAAGCTAGCAAAAATGAAATGGTTACACGAGCCAAATGAGGTAAATTTAGAGCAATTGGGTAGTATTAGACGGGAAACCACCAAGTTACTAAAGAGTAAAAAGAGGGAATATTTGAAAGAGAAGATTAATGATCTTGAAATGAATGCAAAAAATAGGAACATTAGAGAATTATATCAGGGAATTAGTATAGAGAAGAAAGGGTTTCAGGCTAAAACAAATATAATTCGGAATGAAAATGGGGATATGATTGCAGATTCTAGGAGTATATTAAATAGATGGAAAAGTTACTTTAATCAGCTATTAAATGTACATACAGAACAGGACATTGAGGAGGATAAGTTACAGACAGCAGAAATGCTAGTCGCAGGACCAAATGCATCAGAGGTTGAAATGGCGATTGAAAAATTGAAGATGTATAAAGCATCAGGTTCAGATGAGATCCCAGCAGAACTGATAAAATCAGGGGGAGAAAAATTGATGGACAAGATACGCTGGTTGCTTAGTATGATTTGGGAAAAAGAAGCTCTTCCAGATGAATGGAAAGAATCAATTATCGTACCAATCTATAAGAAAGGAGATAAAACTGATTGCAACAACTACAGGGGCATCTCATTACTTTCAACTTCGTACAAAATTCTAACAAATATATTAGTAAGCAGACTTACTCCCTATATTGATGACATTGTAGGAGATCATCAATGTGCATTTAGAAGAAACAGGTCTACAACAGATCAGATTTTTAGTATAAGACAGATTTTAGAAAAGAAATGGGAATATAATGGTACTGTACATCAACTATACGTAGACTTCAAAAAAGCATATGATTCAATTAAGAGGGAGAAGTTATATAGTATCCTACTGGAGTTCGGAATTCCTAAAAAGTTAGTTAGACTTATACGAATGTGTCTAAATGGCTCAAAGAGTAGGGTGCGAGTAGGCAAACAGTTTTCAGACACTTTTGTAATCCAGAATGGGTTGAAGCAAGGAGATGCACTATCTCCTCTACTATTTAATTTTGTACTAGAGCATGCCATTAAATCTTTAGAGAATGAGGAAGGCTTACAACTGAATGGTATTAATAAGCTGTTAGCTTATGCTGATGATGTAGTACTACTGGCCGATAGCGAGGAGATACTAAAGACCAACATGCACAAACTATTGAGTAACACTAAGAAATTAGGACTGGAAGTAAATATCAGTAAAACTAAACATATGGTCACAGGTAGAAGTTCAGTATATAATGGAAATGGACAGCTAATGACAAATGAGGGAAATTTTGAGGAAGTGGCTGAATTCAAATACCTAGGAACATAATCACAAATAGGAATGAGACGCACAAAGAAATTAAACATAGGCTCAATTCTGGAAATGCATGCTATTATGCATTGCAGAGACTTCTGATGTCCCAACTACTTTCAAAAAACGTTAAGCTGAAAATATATAAAACTATTATTCTACCAGTTATATTGTATGGGTGCGAAACATGGACTCTTACTTTAAGGGAGGAAAGGAGATTACGAGTATTTGAGAATAAAGTACTTAGGAAAATTTTTGGACCAAAGAGAGATGGACAGACAGGTGAATGGAGAAGACTTCATAACAATGAACTACATGGTCTTTATAGGAAGCCAGATATAATAAGAACAGTTAAGTCTCGTAGACTGCGATGGGCAGGACATGTTGCGCGTATGGGGAATGAAAGGCGTGCATGGAAGCTTCTTGTAGGAAAGCCAGAGGGAAAACGGCCAGTTGGTAGACCAAGAATGAGGTGGGAGAACAATATTAACTATGATTTGAGGGAAGTAGATTATACAGGGAATGATTGGCAAGCATTAGCTCGGGATAGGGATGTATGGAGAGCTTATGTCCGCGCGGCCATGAACCTACGGGTTCGATAGTGCCAGTGAGTAAGTAAGTAAGTAATACACTAAAATTGTATTATATCTCTGGAAATACAATTATTGCTTCAGATATTTCCTTACGATCAACAATTAATTTATAGACTTGCAAAAAAAACTTTTATATCACCGCGAAATATAAATAAATACAGAAGTGAATCTCTGTATGTAACTTGTGGCTCAGATTTTCTATGTAGGGGAGGAAATTAAACATGTTTGATAGCTACATCTCCATTCTCAGTATGGCAGAACATGTAACTCTAAAAATGTTCCTTTTTAAGGTTTTGGCCTGCTCTACTGTAATGTAAATTTGTATCGTAATATTGTATAAGTTATGATAAATCGCTAGTTATTTTATGCATGCATTTATAAAGCCTATATGAAACAATCATATTTATTTCTAAGTACTTATTCATGGTAGTATTACATCAATTCAAGATTTTAATTATTATGATGTATGAATGCATTTTTGTCTATAATAGTTCACTAATTGAGTAAAAAATAAGACTCTATGGCTCTAACTCTGCCAGTTTAAACGAAAATAAACGTATTATTATTGTTATAATTTTTGTTATTATTATTATTGGTACTGTCATTGTTATTATTGTTATTATTATTATCATCATCCGGTATCATGGTAGTTGCCGCCGTCTTCCGGAAACCAAACGCCATTCCTCTTTGTCCATCCATTGATCTTCCTCCAATCCTCTGATATTCATAGCTGCTTGTATCCCTTCTATCCAAGTTTTCTTCGGTTCCTCTCTTTCTCCTTTCTATTGGGATGCATTCCATAACAATTTTAGGCAATCTTTGCTCTGGCATTCTTTTGACATGCCATACCCACTGTAATCTTTTCTTTTCTATAATGTCCGGTTCCTCTTGTACACCCATAATTTCCCTTATTTCTTTATTTCGTATTCTATCCATTCTAGATTTTCCAGCTGATCTTCTTAAAACATCCATTTCTGTACTTAAAATTCTTTTCATTTCCCTGGTAGGAATTTTCCAGACTTCAGCACCATATGTTAAAATGCTCTGAATTATGGTTTGATATATTTGTATTTTTCTATTTTTTGTAATTTTTTGCTCCACCAAACAGAGTTTAAAGCATTATTGCTTGTTTTATTTGTTCGATTCTATTTTTAATTTCCACTGTGTTATCGCCTGAATGGTCTAATTTTGTTCCTAAATAAGTACATTCAATACTAGGTTTTAGTTCTTCTCCATTATTGAAATTTATATTTTCCATTTCTTCTCCTATACACAGTTATTTAGTTTTCTCAATGTTTATATAAAGTCCCCATTTTTCATATTCTTCTTTTAGTTTTTTAGCCATATATTCTATGTCATCGAGGTCTTGTGCTATTAATACCTGGTTATCTGCATAATTTAGTGAATATACATGTGTATTTTGGATCGGTATGCCCATTCTTTGACATTTTTTCCCCCCAGTCTCTTAGTACTTTTTCGAGATTTGTGAAACGTAATAAATTTGGTTGAATTATTTACTGTTGTCGTGTTTTTCAATCAGATTATTTTTACTTAACACCTGTACTGATTTCAACGAGCCTTCACTGACAAGCGGACAGCTTACGTATCAACAAAAGCCATAGGGTACAACAGAAAAACATCACACAATTCTCTCCGACCTTCTGACTCCATAGAGCCTCCCGCTGGTTCTTCTAATTGCAGAAGCAATATGAAAAAGTGATATAGATAGATAAAAAAGAAACAGAAATCAGAAAAAAAAATAGAAAAGAAACATGGTCGAAAATTTGAGAGGGGTTTGACACCTGACTCAAGATTCTTGGACTCTTGTAAAATATAGGGAGGGTCAGTGCTGGTCAAAGCGGTTTCTCTTGATGTTATCAGTATTTGGGTCGAGTTATGGGACACTGGATTTTTTTATCAGATAGTTAATAACAAAACTCACCTGTTTTGTAAAGACAACCGATCGTTTAAGATCGATAATGTGCGACATGTGTAAATAATGAATCCGAATCTCATTACAAATCAGTGGCACTATACTATGCCTTTCCTTTTTCTCTAACATCTGTTCATTTGTGGAAAATTAACTACAACCTATCCAAATAGTCAAATAATAGAGTCCCTGGCATTTGATATTTACCCCGAATTATTCATCTTAGCGAGCGGGTTTACATCAGACTCTCCTGAAGGAATAAAAAGAATCGTCGATGGACTAAAAGTTAGGATTTTCATTCTGTACTTAACAATCGGCCGCGGTGGACTTGTGGTTATGCTCCTTGCCTCTGGTCCCGAGGGTCGCGGATTCAAACCCCGCCGGGATCGATGGATTTTTTAGGACGGAAAAATTCAAGGGGCAAGTCCTCCGGGAGGGACTTTAAGCCGTGGGTCCCGAGTCTGAAGATTTTCAGGCTCGTAAAAAATCCTTAAGCCTGAATGAAAAGGCCTCTAAGCAAAATTTACCGAAATTTCCCGTCCTAGTACTACCTTGTTTCCTAGATGTCCGTATGAGGCGGAACGCTGACCATGAACCACTCAAAATGACAACTATACGAAAACAAATGTAATTAAATTAGTATGGTTCAAATTCTTCCCTGTAGGGGGAGAGCGCCTAAATCTCTGTAAAGGGAAAACATGGGCTTACAAAACATTTAACAGATCGTTTGGATATTATTTTGGCAAATTCCTACAAGGGAAATGAAAAGAATTTTGAGTACAGAAATGGATTTTTTAAGAAGATCAGCTGGAAAATCTAGAATGGATAGAATACGAAATAAAGAAATAAGGGAAATTATGGGTGTACATGAGGAGCCAGACATCATAGACATTATAGAAAAAAAAGATTACAGTGGTATGGCCATGTCAAAAGAATGCCAGAGCAAAGATTGCCTAAAATTGTTATGGAATGGATCCCAATAGAAAGGAGGAAGACCGAGGAAAATTTGGATAAAAGGGGTACAAGCAGCTATGATTATCAGAGGATTGGAGGAAGATCAATGGATGGACAGAGAGGAATGGCGTTTGGTTTCCGGAAGACGGCGGCAGCTGCCATGATACCGGATGATGATTTTTTTATTCAATACCACTAGTTAGTCATTTCGATATTTCTGGTATTCTGTCAACCATTGGTGTATTGTAACCCAATTCTGAGTTTGGGGCGCCTGGAAGGCGGGATGATGCTGCCCCAATATTACGATGAGTGATGGTGATGATGCGCCAGGAGTGACTTTAATCCTAAACTGAATCTAATGAGCTGAATATGATAAATGATGATAATGATGATCAGATGATATTCGGAACTTGAAGTTTTCTGACAGGTGAGGAAAAATCCCAGATAAAAACTTCACCCAGAAAACTTTTCCCGGCCGGGATCGATCCTGGGTCCGCTGTGTGACAATGCAGAACGTTATCTCAAGCTGTTGATGTTACATGCAACTTCTTGTTGAAAGTATGCAACTAGTAAGTTAAATTACAAATAAATAATAGTTTTAAAAAACTAAAAGAACACGCTTTATTAGAAAACTAAAAAATGAAAAATAATTTTAATTTCCAATACGCTTGGGACAAAATAAAGTGGTCAACAAAAAAATCATCTCCAACACATATAGAATAAAATTAGAATTATCAACAAAAAGAAAATAATTTTACCATCAAAAGCGTGGGGTGCTCTGTATCTATTAATATATTTGATAATAAACAGATATTGGTAAAAGTAAGCTCTCTAAGAAGAAAATGTAAAAATCATAAAAAGCACCCCACGCTTTTGATGGTAAAATTATTTTCTTTTTGTTGATAACTCTAATTTTATTCTATATGTGTTGGAGATGATTTTTTTGTTGACCACTTTATTTTGTCCCAAGCGTATTGGAAATTAAAATTATTTTTCATTTTTTAGTTTTCTAATAAAGCGTGTTCTTTTAGTTTTTTAAAACTATTATTTATTTTTTATTTTTTAGTTTTAATATTTTACAGAATAAGATAAAAATGTAAATATCTTTAAATTCGATACTATTGTAGTATGAGCTAAAAGTAATACTCTTCTATAAAAAAAACCCCTCCCAGCCGGATTTGAACCAGCGACGTATGGATTACTGAAATTATATACCACTAAGAGTTCACTGCTCTACCAACTGAGCTCTTACAACGATTGACTAAAAACTCGACAAGTCCGCAACCTATTATACCAGTTTTCATTTTTTTGATTTTCGGATGATTCTGGCCAGGATTTTTGAAACAAAATATGAAATTATTGTATTGTCACGGGTCCTCTACACGTATACAAAGTTTCAAGTCGATCCAATGTTTCTAAGTGGGTGAAAATCGCGTTGAAAGATTCCGTTACATTGATACAAAAACACGTTTTTTGATTTTCTGATGATTATGGCCAGGATTTAGAAAATAAATATGAAATTATTGTATTGTCACGGGTCCTCTACAAGTATACAAAGTTTCAAGTCGATCCAATGTTTCTAAGTGGGTGAAAATCGCGTTGAAAGATTCCGTTACATTGATACAAAAACACTTTTATTTTTATTTTCTGATGATTATGGCCAGGATTTTAGAAAATAAATATGAAATTATTGTATTGTCATGGGTCCTCTACAAGTATACAAAGTTTCAAGCCGATGCGATGATTTTAAGTGGGTGTAAATCGCGTTGAAAGATTCCGTTACATAGATAGATAGATAGATAGATAGATAGATAGATACAGGTGAAGCTAATATAAAGCGTGTAAAATTGAGTTGTTTGAATTTTTAAATTGCTTTCACATACTTTTAATTTTCTATCTATCTATCTATCTTCGGGTTTTTGCAACTGCTGCCGTCTTCCCGTGCCAAATCTCTAAAGCCTACGATCTTGGGCATCTTCAATGTTTAGCCCTCTTGCTTGCATTAGCCTACTATCCTATTGCTTTCCTTTCATGTTAACTTTGGTCTCCTTTTTTTCTTCTTTCTGGAAATTTATATTTTTTATTTATAGTGCCGAATGCTTCTTTTGCTGCCGAATGTATTGTTCCCTTTTTAACTGATTACATTCTTCTTCTACGTCTTCCTTGTAATTCAAATTCTCAATTGCAACCTTCAGTATTTATTTATGTAGGTTTCTGATTAAACAAATATAATTAAAATTTTTCTTCCTGCTTCAGTTGCATTGTTGATTCCCTTGCGACATCATGCTTTTTTTTTTCTGTATGGAATTTGGGGATGATCTGTGCAGTGAGTAGATAGTGATCAGAACCGCAATTTGCTCCTCTTTTAACCCTTGAGTCCTTAATAAATAAGAAAATATTTTGCTTTACAATTATGTAGTCTATTAGGTTGATTTCTGATTGAGATTAGGACTCATAATTTACTTTTCTTTTGTTAGGCCTACCTAATTTTGTTTTTTTGGGAATCACAATTTCCTTATTCATTCAATATATTGAAAATATCCATTTACATTCAATCATGTTCTTAAAATGATTGGATTGTTTCATAGCTAATAAGCGCCTCAATTGAAGATACACTTAATAATAGCTTGATTTATCCGTCGTTATTTAATATTGTGTAAACCACTGTGGTCTCGATGTAGCGTGCTGCCTTGTCACGCAGCGGGCCCGGGTTCAATTCCCGGTTGGGACAAGCTTCCTAGATGAGGTTTATTTCTGGGTTTTTACTCACCTGTAGACAAATTTCAGGAAGCTTTAAGGCCCAAAAGGTCCCCGAACATCACGTGACCACCATCATCATCAGTTTATAATCATCATTCGATGTGGAAAGCAACTTGAACATATCACAACTAGTATGAAAATGCTATGATTGCAGTGAAAGACCTGCCGTAGGGCAGAACACTATAGAATAGAATGTAATATTGATTGTCAGGTATAAGTTCTGAATAAATAACTAGTTTGTTTCGCTCATAACAGAGAAAAATCTCCTGTTTTAGGTGGTATATTTCCCGATATTTAGGTGCTATAATCCCCTGTTTTAGGTGCTATATTTCCCGATATATTTCAGTTTTGTTTTTTTTATCTTTTATAATATGCGTATAACATGGCTTAATAGAAAGAAAATATTTAAACGCAGAAAGTATCCTATAAATAAACTATAAAATTAAATTTTTGACACGTTAAAGTTCACAGAAAAGAAACGCGAGAAGTTTGGAAGTGTTTACGATTGGCAGTGATACATTCTATCAAATAATCCATTCAAAACAGTATTTACTTCCGTACTCTCATTCTTCCCTCCTAACCCTTAAATTGGCAATGTATCCCATAGGATACATCAATTAGTTTAATTTATTTAATATTTTTAATAAAACGGAAGAAAACGCACGGATATAAAATACTTAAATGTGTGTTGAGTTACCCAATATACCTAATAATAACAGTTATACATGATTTCGTTTTCACTGCAATAATTGACACGAGAATTCGGTTCTTGCCAATTTAAGGGTTAAAATATTAACAGTCAAATTATATTTTATCAACAGTAATCTAACAAGAGGTTGTGATTCTTTTTTTTTTAAATCACGAGTGAGAAAGTCGCGAGTGATTTTACCTAATGAAAAACTCGATCTCGCGTTGGATTTAGAGTGATTATTTGGAGAATAATACATCAGAAACTAAAACTAATTATAATGTTTAATATTTACCAAGTGTGAGGTTGTGTAGGCCTATTCCGATCTTACTTCCGGGCGGTTTCTAAGCCGTATTTATAGTTATATATAGCATATATTTACTGTTAAATCTCTTTGGGCCTGGGAAAAATCAATAACAGATGACTGTATGAGAAATAACTATTATGCATAACAATAATGCAGATTCATTATATAACATTTAATACATTTTTTAGAGCAACAGAACTAATCTCTTTTTTTTTTTCTGGTAATTTTTTAGTTGTTTTCTTTTGGCATTTCTTGCTGTAAGTTAACATATCGATCGTACATTGTTGAATCGATATCCTTGTCAAAGAAGTTAATTTGCGGAGATATGTCTCATTATGAATTATAATTTCAAAAGAGGAACAATATTTCTGTTGGAAACACTGACAGGAAGAGGCAAATTTATCAACAGGAAGAGACAATTTTATCGGTCTATGAGGTAAATAGCCATTATAAACCAATGAACGCAGTTCACTAATATATATATATATATATATATATATATATATATATGACATGATAAGAAAAATAAATGCCTGGACGGGATTCGAACCCGGAACTCTGGGTCGTCCAATTCAAACACTTATTTTTCTTATATATATATATATATATATAATATTCTCCATTATTACTAGATGTCGCGAGAACTCGGTCTTCACTGCCACCTAGTAGCTGACTATAACAAGTAAGCAAATTAAAGAGAACATTTTTACTTCATAGCAGTGATGCTTTATCGATGTTATAATTAAAGTTCCAATCGAAACACTTATTTTTCTTATATATATATATATATATATATATATATATATATTCTCCATTATTACTAGATGTCGCGAGAACTCGGTCTTCACTGTCATCTAGTAGCTGACTATAACAAGTGAGCAAATTAAAGAGAACATTTTTACTTCATAGAAGTGATGCTTTATCGATGTTATAATTAAATTTTTGACATTGAGCAATGCAAGCTTAATACGACATAAGAAAAATAGATGCCTGGACGGGATTTGAACCCGGAACTCTGGGTCGGTACCCCAGCGTGTTCCATTACACCATATATAATATGCCTGGAACAGCCATGTTATTACTAATTCAATTGTACTGTCTTGTGTGTTTTTATTTTATATCATAACGACCTTTTCACTATTTCAAACACTTTTTCAATTTTATCCTATTTTATTATTTTAAATTGAACTTTTACATAATATAAATGTAAAATTTATAATTAATTGAGTCGTGTAATGTTGTGTGTACATTTACATTGCAAGGCTGAGAATTCTTTAAAGAACCTTAAATTAAATTTTATTTTGAATATAGATGTATGAAAATTGATGTTCTTAGTTTATTTATTTGTTTAGTCAACCGCTGTAGTCTCGGGTTAGCGTCCTGCCTCGTCACGCAGCGGGCTCGGGTTCGATCCTCGGTCGGGACAAGTTACCTGGGTGATTGGTTCTTTCGGGATTTTTGCTCACTGTAAAAAATGTCAGGAAATGTTAAAGCCCTAATGGTCCCTTAACGTCATCTGATCATCATATCGATATTATCATATTCGCCATGTTTAGTGTGAATGGCGTGTTTCGTCTTAATGTTGTGTTTGTCTCGGAGGAGGGCCTCACGTTGTGCTGATCCCTAACTCGGGGAGATCCTCCATGTCCTATATGGTCAAAAAAGTATGTGTGTATTTTTTTATTTATATACAGAATTTTAATGTTTACATATCTTTCTGTGCCTAAAGTTTTATTTTTCTTCTCCACTCGTCTCTCTCCATCCAATCCATGCCTTCCAGTCCTCTTGCTCTCATTCCAGTTCTTATTTCCTGCATCCACAAGTTTTGAGGTCTTCCTCTCCTCCATCTTCCAGGTGAACACCATTCCATTGTTTTATTGATTAATCTTTCTTCTTGCATTCGTCGTACGTGTCCATACTAATTTAATTGCTTATACCGTATATAATCTACTACTGAATAACCAATATTCATTTTTCCTCTTATGACAGTATTTCTTATTTTGTCTAATTTTGAACATCATGCTGCTCTCCTCAAAAATTCCATTTTCATCGACATAAGTTTTTGTTCTAAGTTTTTGTTGAATTTCCAGACTTCAGCTCCATATGTGACTGTACTTCTCACTATTGAATTATATATGTGTAACTTATTTTTCCGGGGCACGCCGTAGTGTAGTGGTTAAGGCACTGCGCTACAAGTCGGAAGGTCAAGGGTTCAAGTCCCGGTGGAGTCAGGATTTTTAAATTGACCCATAAACCTTCTGGCAGCACTATGGCCCTGGGGTCGACTCAGCCTCTAACTGAAATGAGTACCGGACGCTTGTTCTGGGGTAAAGGCGACCGTCGCGCAGGGCTGACAACCCGGCTGACATCAAGTGCCGATTGTTCAGAAAAAAGTGGGAGCCTTAACCTCCTAATACCCGAAGGGCCTCCTGAGGCCTGTAGTGGGATTACTTTACTTTTTACTTTTTTAACTTATTTTTCCTGGTTATATGTCTGTTTCATAAGACTCCATTGTGATCCACAGTTAAAATTCCTCACCCGACGGGTCATGTATCGTAAGAAGCAGGTGGCATGAGACACGTAAACGTACCTATAAGGCGACAAATAAGACAAGGAATGTTATTCTATTTATTTTGCAGTTTTCACAATATCATTCTGCGCCTAATTAATCTACTGTCATTCTCATCCACATCTCTCTGTCATTCCAATCTCCTTCGTCCAATCCTTTATCCCTCATGCTGCTCAAAACATCATAAACCCAAGTTATTTTTGGCGTCTTCTTCTTCTACCATGTGGCAACATTCTACTATTCTTCTTGGGAATCTTTATTCTGTAATATCTAACTAACTGACTCACTGGCACTATCGCACCCATAGGCTTATTGTCGCGCAGACATAAGTTATCAGTACATCCCTATCTTAAGCTGGCGTTTTCTAATCATTCCCTGTATAATATACTTCCCTCAAATCATAGTTAATATTATTCTTACACTTCATTCTTGGTCTACCAACTGGGCCTCTTCCCTCTGGTTTTCCTACAAGAAGTTTCAATGCGCGTATTTCATTCCCCATTCGTGCCACATGTCCTGCCCAACGCAGTCTACGAGACTTAACTGTTCGTATTGTATCTGGGGTCCTATAAATACCATGTAGTTCACTCTTATGTAGTTTTCTCCATTCACCTGTCTGCTCATCTCTCTTTGGTCCAAACATTTTCGTAAGAACTTTATTCTCAAATACTTGTAATCTCCTTTCCTCCCTTATAGTAAGAGTCCATGTTTCACATCCATATAATATAACTGGTAGACATTTTACATGGCCTACCATTTTAATTGTTTTTTTTTAATGAGAGTAGTTCTTTATTATTTTTATAGTTTCTGATACAATAATTATATAAATACATTAGTTTTAATTCCGTTTTGTGAAGCTACATATGAAATAGTCTTAGTTGAAACCAGAATGTGAGGGAGCTCTTCCAGATATGAGGGAGCTCACAATAGTCTACATGGTTGGCTTAGACACGTTAAATACATAAATTTGTGTGCCCTTCGCCTTTCGCTGTCTCAAGATTTGCTCTATCCGCTACCTTCTCCCCCGCTCTTTTTTTTTTACATTGTTCATGCGGCAACAAAAGAAAAAAAAAGAAAAAAAAAACTTAAACCACGGGACGACAAAGACAGACACAAAAGCATAAGAGAAAGAATTATGATGACACAAGGCACACAAGAAAACATATAAAAAATAAAATGAAAAGAAAGGAAAAAAGATTTAACAAAAAAAAAACTCTAGACAACAAATTTGAACACGAATGGTATACAACTTCCTATCTCAGTACAGTAATAACACATGTACTATAGGCCTATTATTCCAGAAGCATATTATAAAATTTTCCATAAATAGGTCTAATCTTTACAGGATGTTTCAAAAGTACATACCAGTAGGCATGGAAAGAGGTACAGAATATATATAGGCCTATTTAATTTCCAGGATTGTTTCTATTATAAACACAGGTATCCTCAACCAAAATATACAATTGTCTTCTTCCACACTTCCCGGTCTTGCATGTCTGCTTCTATCATATTTTTCTTCTTCATGTTGTCTTGAATTCCCTTTATCCACGTTGTATTTGGTCTACCACGTTTCCCTCTTCCAGGAGATACCCATTTCAATACTTCTTTGTTTATGTGTCCCTTCTTCTCAGTACCTGCCCGTACCATCTTAGTTAAATTTCTTCAATATCTTGTACAACATTATTTTCTACATTCATAATTTCTCTTATTGTATTATTTTTTATTTTGCCTAATTTTGATATTCTTGCCGATCTACTTAAAAAGTAAATTTCTGTGATTAATGATTTATTTATGTGTTTTTGCTTCAACGTCCATGTTTTCACACCATATAATAAAATACTCTTCACAATTGTGTTATATATGAATAATTTAACCATCTTGATTATATTCCTACTCCATAATATAGAATTTAATACGCCAACAACTTTCTTTGTCTCTATTATTCTTTTCTCGATGTCTAATTCAGATGATCCATCTCTTTGAATTATTGATCCCAAACACTTAAAATATTCCACTGGTTTAATCTTTGCTCCATTTATTTCTAATTCCTCGGAAAGATCCGTGCTCATATATTCTGTTTTATTATAATTAATGTCCCGCGCCGTAGCCGAGCGGTTAAGGTAGGAAGCCTTGGCGCAGAGCTACGGGACTTGCGCTGGTTCGAGTCTCCATGGTGGAAGAAATTTTCTCACGGTATTTCGGCCAGTATGGGACCGGTGCCCACCCAGCATCGTGAGGCAATTGGGTAGCTACAATAATAGCGGCTCCAGGTTGAGGAACCAGCTATAACGGCTGGGGGACTCGACATGCTAACCACATGTCACCCCTACACTGGCTGTTGATCATCTACCTCTGGGATTGACACATGTGGATGTGAAGGGCCAGCAGCCGGCTGGTAAAAGGGCAACCGCTCAAAAGTGGAAAGACCCTCAATCGGATTATAATTAATTGTTAAACCCCATCTTGAGTACGGAACAGAATAAATAATTGGCAATTTTACTCCGATGTTTGGTTTTTAATGAAGAAATCTTACTATTGAGTGAGTTGACTCAAATGGTAGCATTTGATACATGTGTTCCAGAGATCCCGGATTCAAAGCCTGGTGGAAACCAACTTGATTGAACTTTATTCCCTAAGTCAAAATGACAAAGACCTACTCGTTTCATGATATTCACGAAATTATAGCGTCAGTAAATATAAGTAAAATAAATAGAAGCGATATTACGTTATATGTTAAAGCATCTAAGAAATAAGAAATAAATTTTTCGAATTTAAAAAACGAGAAAAATGACGTAAAAATTCTTGCAATCGTCATTGTATTCTTCTGAAATTTTAAACACATTTTATACTAAGATTACACAATATCAGCGAAGGTACTAAAGAAGTCAGATCATTTGTCTGAGCAGTGTTAGGTGTGCTTAACTCTACGTACTCAAAATGGAATCATATAGCAGCAGAGAGTATGCGGACATACATTTCATCCACGGTACGACTAATGGCAATTCAGTGGAGACAACATGTTTGTAAAGTCAGCAACATGCTGATAGAAGACACCCGGAAAGTCGTACATTTATAAAGAAAGAGAAGAGGGTAATTTCGTACTTGGCACGGGAACAGGAAGGACTGCATGCATTGCGCCTGAAGTTGAAGATACGGTGTTGGAAACAGTACAAATCTCTCCAGGAATTTCTACGAGAAGAATTGCCACACACATTCCTGTACTATGCCATAATAGTGTATGGAGATTTTTACATCGCATTTCACTCTACCCTTATAACTTCCAAAGAGTTCAATGCCTCAGTGATCTACACTTTGGTCCTAGAGTGAATTTGTTGTAAGTGGATGCAACAGCAGGCTGTGCTCAATCATTTTACAAATAATATTTTATTTGTCGACGAAGCCATGGTATTTCAAAGATCATATTACACATGTATGGAGCAAAATAAACCCAAATTCTGTTCACGTGTCACATCATCAGCAACGTTTCTCATTGAATGTTTGATTAGGGGTACTAGGTGATCATCTCATTAGGCATACATTCTTCATAAGTAATGCCACGAGTGATTTGCAAATTATCGATAAATTCACGACTAACGAAGTGAGGAGTGAATTTATCTAGAGAATTTGGAAATCAAGAGTGGCATTTGTTAGGACTATTTAACGAATAAAATTAAGCTGTATACTCACAAATCATTAATTAACTATAGTTATTTTAAAATATTTATATAGTTAATGTAAACGGTGATGTTTGAAAACAAATGAGAAACGATTGGTACGCTTCATTTGCTTCTTTTGTTCGATCACTGCAACCAACCTAGGTATCGCAATGTTGTAAGAATGCACCCTAGTGGAGAAATTTATAACCAACGTTATAGGTATTAATTAATTTCTGATTTCCTATGATGTAAATATGTCAATTATATTTTTCTGCGTCATTTCCTGGAAAATAATTCGTTTAAGAAAGTGCAAACAGTTTTTTTTTTAGGCGAAACACGACTGTGATTGGTTGTAAATAAAAAATCAGTGAAATGTGATTAGTCATTGACTCCCATTTGGGGCACGAGTTAAACAGTCCAAGAAAACTCAATGGATAGAGGTATCTTCGATTTCTGCGGCAGAATCTTTCAGAATTGCTTGAGGATGTTCCCCTTGAGCAAATTCGGAATATGTGGTATATGCATGATGGGGCACCGCTCATTTTGCTGTTCCTGTAAGTAGACATCTAACGCGAATATATGGTCCTAGAAGGATATGTCGAGGAGGTCATGTACCTTGGCTTCCGCGATCATATATTAATTGGCGTTTCTCGTATAATTTATCATATTTATTCCGATTGAGGATCTTTCCACTTTTCAGCGGTTGCCCTTTTACCAGCCGGCTGCTGGCCCTTCACATCCACATGTGTCAATCACAGAGGTAGATGATCAACAGCCAGTGTAGGGGTGACATGTGGTTAGCATGTCGAGTCCCCCAGCCGTTATAGCTGGTTCCTCAACCTGGAGCCGCTATTATTGTAGCTACCCAAATGCCTCACGATGCTGGGTGGGCACCGGCCCCATACTGGCCGAAATACCATGAGAAAATTTCTTCCCCCATGGAGACTCGAACCAGCGCAAGCCCCGTAGCTCTGCGCCAAGGCTTCCTACCTTAACCGCTCGGCTACGGCGCGGGACATCATATTTATACTATTGTTATTATTATTATTATTATTATTATTATTGTTATTATTATTATCATTGTAAGTATTATTATTGTTATTATCGTATAAAATGTTGTTTCACATATGAAATTTATATTGCAACATTTAATATATTTTTAAGTCTTTATAATTAGTATCATGTAAATCTATATTGTCAATTATTTATTTGTATTTGTGCTGATTGAATGGAAGAGAAGGCCTTATGGCCTTAACTCTGCCAGAATAAATAAAACATTATTATTATTATATATTATTATTATTATTATTATTATTATTATTATTATTATCATCATCATCATCATCATCATCATCATCACTGGTCTCAGTTGTTTGGATTTTTGTGTATTGGTTTACCCCAAAAGTGTAGTATACAGAACTCCCATTGATACCGTGAAATACTGGAGCAGAGAATCAAGAATTTGGAGATGATCGGGGGGTGTTTGGATGAATTCGAAACTCACTGCAGAAACTAGTCCAATATTGCAACCAGATGCAAGTGTTCCTTTTAACAGGCAGTAATACTGTTTAATATGTAAAGTAATGGTATTGTATTCCTTGGTACGTTCAGCCATGAGTGACTTTTCAGGTAACATAGAAAATTAAACGAGAAATCTACTTTTCAAATGTATGTATACTAATTAGGACGCTGATTCTTAACGAAGTCGGTGGCGGCCTTTTAATCACACATTTGTTATTATCTCGCACATTTCTCGTTTGCGGATCCAAGTTTACTAGAACTATTTTGCTTCTATTGTCATTTTCAACCTTTTTGGTATGTGCTATTAATTTAGATACACCCTGTATATATATATATATATATATATATATATATATATATATGCGCGCGTGTGTGTGTGTGTGTGTATCTAAGAACTCAGTTTGCAGGTTCCAGTTTATTTATTCACTTTTTATTCCTTTACGCACAACAATAGTGACTTCTGTGCTGTAGAATTTCACGTAGAAATACAAATAGACTTGTAATCATTTAGAATGTAGTGTAATACTACCTTTCGTAATTAATATAGGTCTACCGGTATTTAGTATCCTTGTAAAACGATCTTAGTCATTTCCCGTCAACTGGAAACTACAGCTCAATACATTTAATTGTTATGCTTAATATGGGAATCTATATTCCCATGCAAAATGAACTTTAATTAGCTTATATGCGGCCCTTAGACTTATGGCCTTGATTTTAAAAGCACAATACAATCCCATATTGTCTTTACCAACCTTTGTTTTGTCATGAGGTTTAGCGAAATGTCTCCCGGAAATGATACATTTCCATCCAATAGCAGTTTGTATTTTTGGCTACAAGACAAAATGTACAAAACTCTCACGAAATTGTTTTAATAATCCCAGACCTTGACCTATACATTATCACAATTACTTTTAAATTAATGCATGACACTAACTGCATTGATTTAATGACTCAATACCAGGAAGTTGTAGGTTGTTTTTACATTTGTGTGTGTGTCCCTCTCTCTCTCTTTAACAACTCAGGTCATTAGCGTCGCAATTAAAATGTGAAAGTTAAAAAGGCGATAGATTTTGCTCGGAGGCCTGTTATTTCAGACTTGAGGTTCTTTTAAATGCCGTAAATGTACGACCCATGAATTTCCTTACGATGGAAATTGTACACAGCATGCTTTTCTCTATTTAACTCGTGCCACAAGTGCTAGTCAATTACCAATCACGTTTCAATGAATGTTGTTTTACAACCGATGGCAGTCGTGTTCCTCGCTCTATATCGATTTCTCTTTATCAGCTCCTGCTTTTGTGATAAAGAAAGCTCCTCCTTTTTAATGTTCTGAATAGGTCAAAGCATTATTTTTCTCCAACAAATACATTGAATATAGCAAATAATGAAAAGAAGCAACACATAGACAGAATGAATGAAGATAGATATCCAAAACAAGTAACAAGATACAAACCTAAAGGCACCCGAGATGTGGGCACACCTAGAAAGAGATGGGCTGAAGTCGGAACTGGTCAACAGACCTAATCCATGAATGCAGATGATGATGATGATGAAAAGATTCCTTGATTTTACTGAGTTGTTTACTAAAAAAATAAATGAATAACCCGTAATGTTGATTATGATATATAGTTTGATGTTTCATTATTTCTCTACTTGGGTGCACTCTTACAATATTGCGACCTCATTCGGCAATAAATAATGATCAAGCAGCAGTGAATGAACATAACCTCAATTTCTGATTTGGTTTCAAACATCGCCGTTTACATTAAATATATAAATATTATAAAATAACTATAGTTAAACAATGAATTGTGAGTAAACAGCTTAATTTTAATCGTTAAATAGTCCTAACAAATGCCACTCTTGATTTCCAAATTCTCCAGATAAATTGGAAATCAATCCTCGTGGCATTACTTATGAATAATACATCGACCTCGATCACAATTAGAATACCGGAGGAGGAAGACATGGAGAATAAGTAAGGAATCCGAACTTCTCTAGAAACAATTTTAAACTGAAAGTAGGCCTACATACTTAAACGGTTATATTCTTTTTTTATGTTAAATGGATGCAAAACATGGATTATTACTTTAGGCAAGGATAATATATTACGAATATTTGAGAATAAATGTTTAAGAAAATTGTTGGACCAAAGAGAGAAGAAGCAAATGAATTGAGAAAACTACACACGAGTCAGTTACATGATCTTTATGGGAAACCAGATACAAAGAGAACAATCAAGACTCATAGACTGCTGTAGGTAGGATATGTGGGAGGAATGAAAGAGGGGAATAGAAACTTGATGAAGGCAAGGAGGTAGAAACATCCAGTAGATAGATTACGAATAAGATGGAATAATAATATTAGTCTTGATTTGAGGGAGGTGAATTATACAGGGAACATTTGGAAATCAAACCAGGGTAGTCATTTAAGGGGATATTTATGTCCGCCTGGCCATGGACCATCGGGTTCGATAGTGCCAAAAAGTTAGTAGAAAATATGACATGTGGAGATTAAAAACTAGCATAAATGAATTAAATATTTAGTAATTGGAGTCGAAACTAAAGATTTGATAATTACTGATGGATTTTTTTTTTAATTTGATGGAAATTGAATATTTGGAAACAAAGACAAATAATATTATAAATTAAGAAGAGGAATGAACTACTGGATTCACAAATAATATTATTATTAAAGTAAATATGATGTTATCATTAGAAAGGGAATCCTTCAAATTACAACACTAGAACAAAACAAAACAAATCACTGCTCACATGCAGCTTGGCGGGTTGATTTTTTGTGGGCTAGCGTAGAACGCCTTCACAATTCTCTTCGTAGTTTCTGCATCCGTACTAATGCGAGGCCTTCCAGGAGGTTTGATTTTCTGCATCCTTCCCATATCCAGCAGTCGTTTTCTCCACTTCTTACAGTCGACGGCTAAGTCGTATAACAGGATATTTTTTCTAAGTTTTGTACTTTTTATATAGGGGCGCGCCATAGCGTAGTGGTTAAGGCACTGCGCTACAAGCCGGAAGGTCGAGGGTTCGAGTCCCGGTGGGGTCAGGATTTTTAAACTGCCTAAACCTTCTGGCGACACTATGGCCTGGGATTGACTCAGCCTCTAACGGAAATGAGTACCAGACTTTGTTCTGGGGTAAAGGCGGCCATCACGCAGGGCTGACAACCCGGTCGACATCATGTGACGATTGTCTAGAAAAAGTGGGAGCCTCAACCTCCCTGAGGCCTGTAGTGGGTTCACTTTATCATTTACATTTTATATCTATTTCTATCCCACATTTTATATTGAAAAAAAAAATGTATGAAATTTTCAATGAAAAGAGTTGAAAATATTTAAAAATGGAAATATTTTTAAAAAGTTTAAAATATTGAAACAAAAAAGTAAATAGTTTAAAACAAAGTTGAACATATTGGATTGCATTTAATAACTGAATGTTACATTTTATGTGGGTTAAAATGTTTCAATTAATGTATTTTGCTGTGATTGTACTATCGCTACTACGTTACTAATACAGTATTTGTGATCAGCTACCTATCATTATCCTGTTTATATTACCTGTCTTGAGTTTCGTATTCTGAAATCTATCTCCTTTTTTCCTGTTACGTAAGTGCTCGTCAATTAAATGTGGAACAATCATTTCAGGTTTATTTCTTTTGAGTGAGCTACTCTAACTATGTATAAAGTAATTAAATTAATCAATGATATACGCACACAGAAAATGAAAGTTAAGTAGTTATTTTAATGAAAAACTAAATGTGGTAAATATTCTTTAAAATGATAACAAATGTGTCTATAATTCCACATATGCACTTTTAAATGTTATAAATAATGTAAAATACTGGTTCACTCTGATTAAACTGTCGCGTTAAATAATTATCTATGTGTTGTGTAATGGATAATGCACTCCACTGACACATCTAGAGAGCCGCTATGAAATTCTCAGCCAATGATGAGGAATAATAGAGCTCGATTGAACAAACCATGCCGATGACAAAATTAAACGAATGTAGATATTTTTTATGTACCCTAGATTCGCACACTAATAATTACATAATTTTAATTTTAATTGACTTGCGAAAAATTCAGAAAATATTTGATCGTCCGGCATATTATATCAGATTGCATAAAAATATAACAATTACATATTTATGGCTTGACAATAAAATTTTGGAGCAGGTGATTAATTTTACATATCTAGGATGTATATCTCATATGTAGAAGAAAAGGATGTAAATACAAAAACATCTACATTTTTAAGAATTTTAGGGTTAATAAATTCTATCTTCAAGCCATAGTTAGTCCAATAACATTCAAGACTAAAAGTGTATAAAACACTGGCTCTTCCAACTCTTTTGTATAGAAGCGAAGTATGGACGTTGAAACAGGATATACAGAGACTTAGATCTGCTGAAATGAGATACCTTCGGAGGACTGCAGGATACATACTATTAGATTACAAAAAGAATGAAGGCATCTTAGAAGAATTACGCAGGAGCTTTTAGAAAACAAAATTTCTGATTATAAGTCAAGATGGATGCAACATGTTCATCGAATGGAAGATCACAGGATACCCAAACAATGTTAAGATATCAACCTGCAGGAAGAAGAAGACCAGGACGTCCACTCAAAATACTTCTGGATGGTGTTTCTCTTGAGGCCGAGGTTAACAAATGGCCTAAATTCGTGAATTTACTATGATGATGATAAATTTATGGACATGATTTAGAAAGAATGAGAGAATAACTGCAGAGAAAAAAACACCTTAAATAAAGGAAATGAAATAATTGAGAATAGAGAGAAAAAATCGATATACAGGGTGGACCGCTAGAATGGACCTAATTTCAATTGCTTGTTACTGGCAAACGAAGATAGAAACTTAAAACAACGTTCATAGTACAGAAAAACTCACCAAGTTTCGAATCCTGTCGGTAGATGGCACAAAGATACGTTTCTCGTTCTTAGATTTAATTGTTTGTGAAAATGGCGACTCCGCAGATGAAAGCGCAAGCTGTTTTGTGGTATGCGGAGTTTAAATCAATCATTAGAGTTCAAAGTGAGTTCCGGCGTGTGTTTAACCGTGATGCTCCAACTGCTAGAAGCATAAAGAAGTGGCGTGATACATTATTAGCTACAGGATCTGTGTTGAAGAAGCATGGTGGTGGTCGCAGAGCATCCGATGAAATGGTAGCAAATGTTCAAGCCGCATTTGAGCGAAGCCCCCGGAAGTCATTAAGAAGAGCTTCGCGGGAACTTCAAATACCAAAATCGACATTACAACGGATTGTCCACAAACGCCTCAAACTGCACGCATATAAAGTGCAGTTAGTGCAACGTCTGGAGCCGAATGACATGCCGAAACGAGTGGAATTCGCCAATACGATGCTGGACCGTCTCGGCGCTGATCCTGACTTCATGGCCAAGATTTTCCTCTCGGACGAAGCCACTTTCCATTTGTCAGGCAAGGTAAACCGGCATAATGTGCGGATCTGGGGATCGGAGAATCCTCACGCTATTCAAGAGCATGTTCGTGATAGTCCGAAGATGAATGTTGGTGCAGTTTGTCACATAATAAGGTCATTGGACCGTTTTTCTTCGCCGAGAAAACTGTTCGTGGTACCACATATCTTGACATGCTGGAGCAGTTATTCTTTCCACAAATTGAACAACTGCAGCCTAACATCGTTTTCCAGCAAGATGGTGCTCCTCCCCACTGGTCCAATGAAGTTCGTACGACTTTGGACAACATTTTCCCTGGCCGTTGGATTGGTAGGGGAGGACCAATCGCGTGGCCCCCGAGATCTCCCGATTTAACACCACTGGATTTCTTTCTCTGGGGCTATGTCAAAGATAAAGTTTACACCACCCCAGTCAAAGACCTTCGTGATCTTCGTGAGCGCATCATAGAGGCTATTGAGAACATTCCAGAAGACATACTCCAACGTACTTGGCAAGAAATTGTTCATCGCTTTGATATCGTCACAGTGACTGCTGGGGCTCATATAGAGATGTGGTGATCTGGATATCAAAACTTGGTGAGTTTTTCTGTAATATGAACGTTGTTTTAAGTTTCTATCTTCAACCGTTTGCCAGTAACAAGCAATTGAAATTAGGTCCATTCGAGCGGTCCACCCTGTATATATATATATATCAATTACAATGCTATAAAGTACCGGCATGCGTGTGTGATGGAACATATATATATATGTCGCACTTAAACAAAATCCATCACACACGCATGTCGGTACTTTATAGCATTGTAATTGAGAAGAAGTGCTCTGGTAGTTATAGAAGAAGAGGAACTGTTTGTAAACAAGCTGTAACTAGGTATTAGTCCACAAAAGTCACAATAGGATCGACGTGTTTCGGAGCTTAGGCCGGTGAATGAACTCTACGCCACAAGTACTTCAATTTCTTTCTGCAGCAGACCTAGTTCAGCCATGAACATTTAGCAAAATAAAATAATGAGCGGCTTCAAAACGCAGGGTCACTGTTACGACCCACTGCCAACGCTTGATGTGGTAAAGCTGTGGTTCACGAGCCAACGCATTGTTAGATATTTTAAATACGCTGTATTTGGTTTTAATCGTCTTAAATATTTAAAGAGTAGTGAAGGAGACACGTTTCTAGATATTTACGAGTGTTCGACGTATACAATGTTACTCAAATTGCAAAATTTCGAATAAAGTTCAACTCTCGTGCATAGTGTAAAAGTAAACAAGATAACCAGGATTTAGACGACTAGCATCCGACGTTCGAGTATCGTAGATCGTTAAACCAATTACGGGAAAATGAAATATATATGAGAGCCAGGCGTCAAATCCCTCTATAATATTTTTTTTCTATTTATTTGCATTTCCGCAAAATACATTCTACAATATTTAATTCCAGCTACAATATCGACGTCCGCTTTACACTATTTTAAGTAATATTTCTGTCGTCGTGAACTCTGTAACACTATTTAGCTACCGATATAAATTTAATTGTGTGTGCAGTACCACGTTTTAATAATAATGCTATAAATTTATGTAATAAATATAATGTAGCTTTATATATTTATGTATGTATTTATTTATTTATTACGCATTAACGAGGAAAAAGTGTCAACCTTCAATTAAAATATTTAGTTTATATAGGTCATAGCCCATAGATGACGGACAGTAATAATAATAATAACAGTAATAATAATAAAATTAATGTTAATAAAATTAATAATAATGAAATAATAATACTTCCAAATAGTTAGTTCGTTTTTTCTTTAAGAATAGACACATAGAATAAAATAGAAAACATTGTAACAGTTAAAAGGTTTAACCTAATCGGGAATCGAACCTGTGACCTCTTGCATACGAAGAAAGCCAAAAGGCAATGACATAAGCTGTGTATAAAAGAATGCTCTTCATTGGATGAAGGAAAACACATTGTAGCTCTAGTGTGCAATTAGTTTACTCGTGTGAATTGCGCTTTAAAACTTGAAATGTTCAAGATCAAGAGTCCGCTCATTTTTTTTTTTGCTAAGTGTACGTGGTAGCATTTTGTTCAAATATCATGCCGGGAGTGAAGAGGGAAGTATTGCATAGTCAAGTTAGGCAGACTATATACAATGAATGTGCTTATGTTTTGTGAAGGAAAACTGTTAAATTCATTTTGAATATCGTGCTCCATTTTCCATGTTCTGCGGACTTTTCCGATCAAAGTCTGGCTTTGTATTTATTCTGCTACACTAGTGACACCATTCTAACAGATTCTAGCCTTTGTAGACTAATCAATGTTACCATCAAAGGGAGACGTTTGTTTACGAAACATGCCCCTTCCAGATTCGTGGCGTATGGGCAAATAAAGAAATATCACTTTACACTGTAATGTATGTCGTATTTTACAATATTTTAATTGTAATTATTTTGGAAACTATTTCAAATAATTTATTTGTGTATTTACATTTTATCAGTGGCGTACATTCAACCCCAACTACCCCAGGAGTACTGGGTAATTAGTACATTAATAATTTTGAATTAAAAAATTATATATTTGCCAAATTCCATTCAAACCAATTACGCGTAAACATAACAATTCAAAATTCCCGCCGCGCCAGCTTACATGTATCGCATTAGATTTTGTCGCATAGAGAACCGAGCCATCTGCGTATTCACATTAACTCCATAGAGAAACACATAGTGTTTCCTCTATGTTATCCTCAACAACGCTACAAATGAATCCGTGCAAGCCTGGTACAAGCGAATTGAATCACTTCCTGCTACGTACAGCGTTAAATCCACTAGAACAAGCTTGTGACTTATTCCATTGTTCCATTGACTTTTTATTGAATACTCGCTAGCTGTACCCAGTCAACGTCACAACTAGAATAACAATACATTTAACGAAAAAGACGTGATTGGCTGATTTGGGAAGCGTCAATTCCTCAATAATATAATTTTTGAAATAATATTTCTTAATTTATATTTATTTTATTATAGTTACATTTTTTACAAAATACAAATAATTAATAAATAAAATTATACGGTACGTTTTGTATTTATAGCAACCTGTTAATTTAAGAAGTTTATTTATATTATATATCTGAATAACAACAATTGAATTATTGCAAACATGTTCGTATTATTAATTGTGGAAACAACAGTTGAGTTTGATATCTACATCAAGTTCGTTCAAATGGGTTCTTACGAGTTTTTAAGTGTTATTAATAAATTTATCAATTTAGTAAAAAATAATGTAGGCCTAAGTGTATAGTTGATAATTTTTCTTACGAGAACATTTTCATGCAGACCTTTCAACAAGAAAAATGACATACAATAAGGTAGGCCAACTTCAGATTTACTGGATCTTAAAGAAATAAAGCAAAATTTACAAGGCTAGGCATTTTTGTATCACTGCATGTGTTGCTTATATTAAATACATTGAATTGTGCATGAGTATGAAAAAAATGTTCATTTTTATATGTTGTACTATTATGGTATATTTATAGAAACACATTTACAGTAATAACTGTTCATATTATTTATAAACTGAATAATTCGGAATAAAGCTTTTATAAACTATGTCATATTTTCGTCGCACTGCTAGGACAATTGTTCTGTCCACCGCACGCCATTGCATTTTATTAAATATAAGATTATCTTTCATCGCTTAGCATTTTACAAATACTTCTTGAAATATATGTATTTTAACAAGTTACCTTTATCTATAAAAATTAGTGTGAGTCTGTTCGTCTTTATGGACTCAAAACTATTTGACCGATTTGAATTGGGTATTTTTTCATCATTTAGAGGATTTTTCTGGGAAAATTAACGTACATAACATATTATAGTATGTACTTTAGGGCTGGAGCTAAAAAAGGCATAGGTGCACTAAAAAAGTAGCTTCGTAGACGCTTAAATGGCTTACACTGCCTAAACCATTACAAATACATCAATTTATTGTACATTGAATTGAATATCTCAAAAAAATTCTACCAAAAAAAGTCCGCGACAGCATATGTCTATCTTTTACAGATAACTCACAATAACCATTTTTATCTTACAACTTACTGATGCTAAGAAGATGGGGATAAGTAGATTCCTGGACAATGTCGGATTCTCTATCATAAGAAAGAGCGGGACATCGCTAGCAATGCCACAGTCTGTGAACGCTCTAGCGGCCCCAATTTTTGTTCCATCGAAATCAAACTTCGCTTATAGCAATTAATTAAAAACGTCGGGATAAGAAGATTCCCGGGCAACGCCGGGCACTCAGCTAGTATTAAATAAAAACATCGGTCGTGCGAGACTAATAATTACCATGTTTGCCTCTGGTTCCTAAGTTCACAGTTCAAAACATATCCGAGGTCAATGGATTTTTTAAGGGCGTACAAATTCTAAGCATAGATTTCTTCGGAAGGGACCTAACTCCGTGGTTCCCGCGTCAAGCCTAAAAAAGAGGCTTCTGAACAAAATTGTTTGCCTTTCATTCCAGATCTTAATTGCAATGCTAATAACCTTAGCTGTTAAAGAGCGCCGTTGTATAAAAGTGATTATTAAAATTAAGAACGTCAAGTGTAATTGAAGTTAGCCTACAGCAGGAAAATTCTCAATGTCACATATTTATATACATGTTATACAGGTAAAAAGTATGAAGGAGGAAAATGTTCAATGTCACATTGTATAGGTTATGGTACATAGGTAAAACAAACCCATGAAGCTCACTTTAGCCAGGTAGTTATAAAGTCGTGCAATTATAGACGCAAATCTATTTTAAATATTATCCTATATTCATATGTAATAGGTCTATTTTATTAGTGTTTTTTATCTTTCTACTTTTTTATTAGATATACAACTCCCTTTGTAAGTACTTTACGTGCCCCACGCCACTCCGACCTTAAAGGGACTCGACCAATCGAAAGAACATTTTAAACTAATGTGTGTGTGTATATATATATATATATATATATATATATATATATATATTTATTTTCCATCCATCCATCCATAGTAATTTTGCCCGAAGGCAGGTCCTTCACTACAATCATAGCATTTTCATGCTACGCTTGCAGCTTTACTAGGGAATTATAGGTGTGGTAGCTTCCCGTTGCTTTCCACAGCGGTAAAGGATGATGATGATTATGATAAGGATGATGATGATGGTCATATGATTTCGGGGAACGTTTGGGCCTTAACGTTTACCTGACACTTGCCTTACAGGTGATAAAAACCTCACATAGAAAAACTGCCCCGACTGGGGATCGAACCCGGGCCCGCTGCGTGACAAGGCAGCATGCTACCTCGAGACCACAGCGGTGGACATATTTACCTTATTATCTTAATTATTATATTTATATATTACATATGCTTTCTTTGACTATACAAGGACATGTAGGCTCTTACCGGATGATTGATCAGCTCAAAAAGAGTACATCCAAGACAACACGAACACTTAAGACATGACACACCATTCATTCATACATTAATACTAGGTAAAGTAAGTAAAGTGATCCCACAACAGGCCCGGAGGCCCCTGGGGTAGTAGGAGGTTAAGACTCCCACTTTTTCTAGACAATCGGCACTTTATGTCAGCCGGGTTGTCAGCCCTGCGTGACGGCCGCCTTTACCCCCAGAACAAGCGTCTGGTACTCATTTCCGTTAGAGGCTGAGTCGACCCCAGGGCCATGGTGCCGCCAGAGGGTTTGGGTCAGTTTAAAAATCCTGACCCCAACGGGACTTGAAGCTAATATTATATGGAAGATTATGTTGATTAGTTTGTGATCATGGACTACGTATCAGGACCACTAGTTTTCCTGCGATTTGTTATATAAGTGAGGAAAAACTTCGAAAATCTCGCCCAGGAAACTTGTCCTGACCGAATAATTAAACTCAGGGCCACTGTGTCTGAGGCAACAATGTTATCTATAGAGCACAGCAATTTATCTTTAACCAAACTTAACAGAATTTAATACTAAAATATAAAATTTTAACACAGGCATACATATGTTACTAATTAACATTAAGATATAATATAGTTTTAATAATTTAGGCAGTTTAGGTAATTTAGGCTTTGATTTTCAATGTTACTTACTATCTCACTTTCTCTTCCGACATCCAAGTATTACATATATATCCATCCATTCATCCATAGTAATTCTGCCCGAAGGCAGGTCCTTCACTGCAATCATAGCATTTTTATGCTATGCTTGCAGCTTTACTAGAGAATTCTAGGTGTGGTAGCTTCCCGTTGCTTTCCACACCGGTGAAGGAGGATGCTGATGATAATGATGATAATCATAAGGATGATGATAGCCATGTGATTTCGGGGACCGTTTGGGCCTTAAAGTTTTCCTGAGGTTTGTCTTACAGGTGAGGAATAACCCCGATAAAAACCTCAACCAGAAAAACAGCCCCGACCGGGGATCGAACCCGAGCCAGCTGCGTGACAAGGCAGCACGCTACCTCGCCACCACAGAGGTGGAATATATATATATATATATATATATATATATGATATGAAAAGAAAAAAATAATGCTTGAGTCGGGATTTGAACTCGAGTCTCTAAAGTCTGTACCTTTAGCGCTCTAACCAACTGAGCTACCCAAGAATTCCAATACAAGCATACAATTTTCTTATACATGTAGTATTCTCAATTCACACAAGAGGTAGCGGAAATTTATTCCAACTGCCATCTCGCGGCTAACATAACAGTTAAGCAAATTTTTAAAGAGAATATTTACTGTATAGCAGTAAATATATTTATAATATATATATATATATATATATATGTTATATATATATATATATATATATATATATATATTTAGATGTTATAACTATATTTTTGACATTTGGCAATGAAGGCAAATATATCAAGAAAAAAAATGAATGCTTGAGTCGGGATTTGAACCCGAGTCTCTAAACTGTGTACGTTTAGCGCTGTAACGACCTGAGCTACCCAAGTATTCCAATTCAAACATACATTTTTCTTTTCATATCATATATATATATATCTATATTTATACACACACACAAATACACATACATAGATAATATCGATATCTGATTACCAGGGTCCGAATATTCATGACAATTCTTTAATTGAGGCATCATATACATTTTTAAATTGCACAAAATTATGATCGTATCCCACGTGTTATAGATCTTCTTAATCATTTGAATTTTGAATTTTAATCCAGGTAACAGAAGGGGAAGAGTAAGACCTGCAATGCAATGGAGAGAAGGAATTAGAAAAGCTATGTTCGACAGGGGAATTGAAGTAGTTGAATGAAAAATCAGACATTGTGATCGAAATATGAGAAGCGGAAAAGACTGTAGGACCCCGCTTGATTATTATTTATTAGGTTTTTTTGGCATTTACATTTCATTTTTAGTTAATTTTTATTAATTGTATTGTTTTGTCATTTTCATGATTTTACTTTCATTACGATTATTTTTCATTATTTTTCATTAAATAAATTTACATATTTGATATTCAGACTATAAATAAGCATTAATACCTAACTATTCAAAGTTTCAGTAGGTTAGGGAATTGAATAGATATTTTGTGCACCCCTCATGAACATTCTTGAAAGAATTTCATTCTTTGGAATGGAGGGGTGGAAGGAGTGAATATTGTTTCTGAGGAGGTTGCCATTGTAGGTGGAAGGAGTAGCTTTAAAAGCAGTTATATTGGCACAGAACTAAAAATCATACTTCAGTCTGGCTGTGAGTACTTCTGTGCGAAAATAAATTGACGGCATATAGGTATTCAATTATTTTGTTTGCACGAATTACAAATGTAATAGTTTTCACATCATTGTATTCTATTGACTATTTAACTCATGCCCCAAATGGAAGTCAATGACCAATCACGTTTCAATGATTTCTGTTTTACAACCAATCAGAGTCGTGTTTCACCAAATATTTATCAGTGTTATAATTACCATATTAAAGAAAGCTCCTCCTTACAATACTGCGTTCATTTGGCAATAAATATATGATCTGGTTGCAGTGATAAACAAAAGAAGCAGTAGAAGCGTACCTATCGTTTCTCATTTGTTTTCAAACATCGCCGTTTACATTAAAATATATAAATATTTTAAAATAACTATAGTTAAATAATGATTTGTGAGTAATCAGCTTAATTTTATTCGTTAAATAGTCCTAACAAATGCCACTCTTGATTTCCAAATTCTCTAGATAAATTCACTCCTCACTTCGTGAGTCGTGAATTTATCGATAATTTGGAAATCACTCGTGGCATTACTTATGATAATCACGTGGACAAAGTAAAGTTGTACTATTTAAAAGAGTAGATGTCGTTAATGGTGTTCTAGTGCTTATGTTCCTTCTCTCTAGTCCCGAGGATCGCGGTTCAAACCCGGCCGGGGTTGATGGATTTTTAGGATAGAAAACTCCAGGGAACAAGTCCTCCAGGAGAGACTTCAAGCCGTGTGTCCCGAGTTTGAAGATTTTTAGGCTCGTAAAATAACCGCAAGGCTGGGTAAAAAAGGCATTTGTGCAAAATTTAACAGACCTTCATCCATCCAAGTAATACATTACTTGCCTACTATAGTCCAGTTCTGGAAACTGTAGACGTCTTGGTGAATCCTAAGATGGTGGCATGAGGGAATATTGCCGAGTGGGGGAGGGAACTAGTAGCCATGCAAAAAACATTTTCTTAATAATAATAATAATAATAATAATAATAATAATAATAATAATAATAATAATAATAATAATAATAATAATAATAATAATAATAATAATAATAATAATAATAATAATAATAATAATCATCATCATCTTGTCTTGTAAGCCCATATTACTCTTAACAGAGATTTAGGCGCTCTCCCCCTACAGGGAAGAATTTGAACCATACTAATTTAGTTACACTTGTTTTCGTACAGATGTCATTTGAGTGGTCCATGGTCAGCGTTCCGCCTGATACTGACAACTAGGAAACCAAGGTAGTACTAGGACGGGAAAATTCGGTAAATTTTGCTCAGAGGCCTTTTCATTCAGGCTTAAGGATTTTTACGAGCCTGAAAATCTTCAGACTCGGGACACACGGCTTAAAGTCCCTCCCGGAGGACTTGCTCCTTGGATTTTTCCATCCTAAAAAAATCCATCGACCCCGGCCGGGTTTGAACCCGCGACCCTCGGGACCAGAGGCAAGGAGCATAACCACTAGTCCACCGCGGCCGGCAATAATAATAATGATGATGATGATGATGACGATGATGACGACGATGACGACGATGACGACGATGACGACGACGACGATAAAATAAAATGTTATAAAAACAACACTATTTTATAATGAACACTCCAAACATGTGAGAAAACATAAGTATTCACTAACACAGAACTAGTAGATACAATAAATTCAACGTGTAGTAACTACTATGTTTTCAAAACTGAGTGTAGTTGCTGGCAGTGCCTGCATCTCGCCCTCCCCTCTTACCGCACCATACTACAGTGACCCCTCAAAAGCGGCTAAAGAAGCCAGAACTGAGCTATAGATATCTCATTGAGGCGATGTGCTAACCACATTTCACTCGTTGACATCAATAGGTAAATAAACGTAACTAAATAGGTTTGGTTAAGAAACTACCGCTGCGGAGCTCACATGGGACGTATGGAGTATAAACATACATATAGGCTACAGATAAATAAATATATTTAAAATTTTTTAGTATTCTTTTAAGGTTGAGGCCATTTGACGGATTTTTTCCCGTCATTTTATAAGTCGTTTCAGGTCAGCAAATTCCGTCCCTGCTGATTAATTTATCTTCGGTAAACTTTGATAACTTTGTTTTGGGAAGGAACGGACCAATTTAATAGTTTTTAACTCTCCGTTTTTCCCCATTAACTACCACAGTCCTCAATTGAGGATTACATCTCTTTTTCACTGTTACTTTCGAAGAAATTGATGTATTATAGGCCTAATTGAATAACTTATTCAGAAAGGACGTAACCATCAATTTCTGCAAATATGATTTTATGGCGCTAAAATTATCACAGTATTCAGTGATCTTTATGTAATATTCCCCAACAAATATTTCACATTCCGTACTGCTAAGTACGTGGAATCGCTCAATTGAGTTTTCTGTAAGATAATTGTCCCGTCTAAAATAAATGACGGGTTGAGAGTAATAGTACACCAAGTCCATATTTTACTCTCTTGAAAAAAACTGATATAAAAGTTAACGTAGTAAATTTTTAATTACATACGAAGAAAGTGATCCTCGTCAAAACAAAACCACGTGACATGCTCGCTTTTCATTAGTTATGGATACCGACGAATGTTGTAGAAGCAATATCCTTCCGCCATTCGCACCACAAATACTGTCACTTTTGGCAGGGAGATGACACAGCAACAGAAGACTCCATACTTTCAGCCATTTTGTTTCTTGAGGATCGACTGAAGCATGACTCAAATGCATCACCCATATGTAATGAGCTATTTTAACTTGTAATTATTAAGTATATTTTAGAATATTTTGTATGTTTTGAACATTATCATTTTCATTCACGAAGAATAAAAATTATATTCAGAGGACTATTTTCAATTTAATGAAGGGAACTACTTTTTCGCGTACTTATTGCTTCTACAACGTACGTCGGTGTCCGCAACCAATAAAAGTCGAGCAGGTCACATGGTTTTGTTTTGACGAGGATCTCATTAAGAGCGAACAGGGTAAAAACACGATTTTTTTATTACAATGGCCCACTTTTGCCATGAACCCCTCAAATGTCATCTAAATTGTTGGTTGCATTATATGGAGTTCTTTAATTGTTTCATAAATTAATTATGTAGAAAAAATATGATTTCTTATATGTTATAAGTAACGTCACGAGTGATTTCTAAATTGTCGACAAATTCACGATGTCAGGAGTTGACGAGTGAATTTATCTAGAGAATTTGAAAATCAAGAGTGGCATTTTGTTAGGACTATTTAACAAATAAAATTAAGATGTTTAATAAAATCATTATTTAAATATAGTTATTTTAAAATATGTATATATTTAATGTAAACGGCGATGTATGAAAACAAATTAGAAACGTTTATTAAGTTTCATTTGTTCATCACTGCAAGCAGATCATATTATTTATGCCAAAGGATCGCAATATTGTAAGAATGCATTCTAGTGGAGCAAAATGAAACACATCAAACTGTTTATAAGCAACATTATAGGTTATTAATTAATTTCTGATGCCCTATGATGTAAGAAGTTTTTGTCAATTATATTTTTTGTGGAACATGAATACCTGGAAAATCATAGTTTAAGAAAGTGCAAACAGTCGTTTTTTTTGTGGTATAATCAATTGCTATAAATGTTTTTCTCTTATATCCCGCAAGTAATATCTGGTTACATTCTTGCACTATATATATATCAACTTATTTCTTAGAAAGTCAGTCACTGCAAAATAATACTCTGACCTATTCTTAATGTTAAAAAGGAGTAGCTTGATTGTAATGTGATAACATTAAATTGATAATATTGAGGTGAAAAATACTGTGATTGGTTATAAATCAAAATTCATTGAAATGTGATTGGTCATTCACTCCCATCTGGGGCATGAGTTAAATAGTCATTAAAAAAAGGTACATGTATTGGTGAAGCTTAAGAGTTTATAATGAATAATAGGTTTCTATAATTCTCTACTGCTGCTACTTGGACCACATATGTCTATAAAATGAATCTAGAGTATTTGAAAACATAGTACAGTTTGCAGATAAATATATATCTGAAATTAAGTTGTTCGGAGTAGAACAATAACATTATGTTAATGCCAATATTTAACGGAACGTTCAGGACTAAACAATTTTAACCGAAACTGCATTTGAGGCAGCTCCACTCTAACTAAACTATATGATTGAATTTATCCAAAGCATAGTGTGGGAAATAATTCCAACATTTATTTACTTCGTTCCTTATCCAACAATTGAAAGTGTATATGCCGTTTTTGTAGTAAACTGAGAAATCTGAAAAGAAGATACAAAAAAGGAAAGAAGAATTTAATTTAAAGGCGACAATAATTCCGTCTCAGATGTCTTCTTTTTTAATTGCTCAGTATATCATAACAGGAAAGTCTTGCAAGAGCCACTATATTAAAACGTATTTTCCTAAATTATGGTCCTGTGGTATTCCCTATCACCCTTCCTTCTGACAGGTAGAGAAGCTCTCCGCACACAACTATTTTCTCTTTATAGCTGAGTATGTTCTCATTAACCAAAACCAGTATCTATAAATTACTTTAATGTGTATAGTTTGTTTTTAAAAGAGATATCAATCTTACATTCCTCTCCTATTATCTGTTTTCACCAACAATCACTACTGTAATATTTACAGTATAACTAACTACGTCTAACTCTCTGTCACTATCAAACCAGTAGGTTCATGGCCGCGCGGAGATACATCCCTATCCTGAGCTAATGTTTTCCAATCATTCCCTGTATAATCTACTTCCCTCAAATCATAGTTAATGTTATTCTCCCATCTCATTCTTCGTCTACCTACTGGGCGTTTTCTCTCGTTTTCCTACAAGAAGCTTCCATGCACATCTCTCATTCCCCATTCATGCCACATGTCCTGCCTTTCGCAATCTACGAGACTTAACTGTTACCATGTAGTTCATTGTTATGTAGTCTTCTTCATTCACCTGTCTTTTCATCATTATTTGGTCCAATTTTTTTTAAAGAACGTATTCTCAAATACTCGTAATCTCCTTTCCTCCCTTAAAGTAAGAGTCCATGTTTCGCATCCATATAATATAACTGGTAGAATAATAGTTTTATATAGGCCTATTTTCAGTTTTACGTTTTTTGAAAGGAGTTGGGACATCACGAGTCCCTGTAATGCATAATAGCAAGCATTTCCAGAATTGAGCTTATGTTTAATTTCTTTGTGCATTTCATTCCTATTTGTGATTATTGTTCCTAGGTATTTGAATTCAGCCACTTCCTCAAAATTTCCCTCATTTGTCATGAGCTGTCCATTTCCATTATATAATGAATTTCTATGCGTGACCATATGTTTAGTTTTATTAATATTTACTTCCAGTCCTAATTTCTTAGTGTTACTCAATAGTGTGTGCGTGTTGTCCTTTAGTATCTCTTCGCTATCGGCGAATAGTACATCATCAGCATAAACTAACAGCTTGTTAATACCATCGAGTTGTAGCCTATGGAAGTTCTGTAATTAATCCACCAATGTGTTTAATATACATTTCGGAAAAGTTCAATTTCCAATAATATTTAATATATCGATTTTAAAGAAAGGCTTACAATTTTAAATTATGTACACATTATACAGAGTGCTTCCGGATCTCACCAATAAACTTTTAGGCAAAATAATAACTTGTTGGCTTCATGGCCCTTTGAATGTAGCCATAGTCTCTTCTGTGTTAGGAGTTTCTAGACCAAGCATAATTTAGTTATACGTATTTCCCTACAAATGTCTTGAATTATATGTAGTCAGCATACTGAGCTAATTAGATACAACTGAGGTATTATTATTTGGAAAATAAAAGTCGGTAACTTTCTTTAGAAGCTATTTTTTCCGGTTTAAGATTATTTTAAAAAATCTCCAAGCGCGACAGGCCTAGAAGGCCCTTGGCCTACCAGCAGGCTGATGGCCTTAAATCTACATGTGTTAATCACAGAGGTAGACAATCATCCAGCCAGTGTAGGGGTGACATGTGGTGAGTATGTCGGGTCCCCCATCCGTTATAGCTGGTCTTCTCAACCTGTAGTCGCTACATATTGTAGCTACCCAAATGTCTCACGATGCAGGTGGGCACCGGTCCCATACTGGCCAAAATTCCATGAGGAAATTTCTTCCCCCAAGGGGACTCACGAGTTTGAAAATCTTCAAACTTTGAATCCACGGCTTAAAGTCCCTTTCGGGGGATTTTTTCTTGGATTTTTCCATCATAAAAGTCCATCTACACGAGCCTAGTTCGAACCCGCGAACCTCGGGACTTGAAACAAGGAACATAACCAATCGGTCTTATAAAAGTTATTTACTGTTTTCTTAATAACACCCCTTTACAAATTCACACGTCTTGTAGTGCAGCAGACATTTCAAAATAGAAACACATCATTGATCTGTTGTTATTTTGCTAACCCTTAAATTGGTGTAACACTAATTTATCGTGGCAATTATTTAAATGTGTCGGACCGCAGTAAAAACTAAATCATGTAATACTGCAAATTTTTTGATGACACCATAATGTTATTTTCGACACAAATTCAAGTAATTTCTAACCGTTCGTCTTTCTTTTGTTCCACGAAAAATATGAAATGTGTCTTAAATATGGGATACCTTCCCAATTTAATGGTTAAGGAACATATACTCATTAATATGTAATTTATGAGTTTCGCGCATTGATAAAATGTGTACTTAATCTCTGATTTCAACATGATGGAGCCCCTGCAGACATCAGTATTCCATGGAACGTCCAGAAACAAACGCTCTGGTTATAGAAATTACCGTTGTGGTTGTATGAAGTAGGCTGTGTCAGTAGAATTAGTTTGCTTTATTTTTCTGCTGAGCTTTTGCCATATATGTCGACCTCCTTGCACTTATTCTTTTCTTGCGAAATCTAAAGGGAGTAAAGTTTAACTGAATTGAAATCTTAAATACTGTATTACGAGTATCGAATTCCCATAAATTGCGATTTCTTGGTTCCAACAACCAAAGTCTCAATGGCTCGTAAATACTTTATCCATCGCAATTTTAAACCTTGTATGTTGTCTTTAAAAGATTACAGCTCAGTAAAATGTATAAATAATTAATTGGTTTACGCATTAAAATATATTTTAATTATTGTTATATACCTGTAGTTTCACTTCAATTATAATCCAAATACTGTCTTAAAAGAACACTCTAACATATCATATTACTTTTATTTCAAACCATGTCCCATTTCAGTACTTTATTATTTTACAAATAGCACGGTAATTTGAATATTACAGTGCCGTGTACTCCAATATTCACAAATAACAGACATCCCCTAATATTACTGTTAAAACGAGAAGTGGAAAGATTCTTAAACAAAACTTTAGATTACTCTACAAAACTAATTTATCCTGAGTTCGGCGTAACAATAGCCTAATTGAACAATTTTAAAACGTATATTAACTAACTAACTAACTAACCAACTCACTCACTGGCTTTATCGAACCTGTAGTTTCATGGCCGCGCGGATATAAGCTCTCCATACATCCTTATACTGAGCTAATGTTTTCCAATTATCCCCTGTATAATCTCTATCCCTCAAATCATGGATAATGTTATTCTCCACCTCATACTTGGTCTACTCATTATTGGTCTAGCAACTAGGTGTTTTCCTTTTGGTTTTCCTCCAACAAGCTCTCATGCACCTCTTTCATCCCCCAGACAGGTGAAGTGAAAATACTACATAATAGTGAGCTACATGACTTTTATGTGAAATCAGATGCAAAAAGAATAATTCTCACAGACTGTGATGTGCATGACACGTGGCAAGAATGGGGAATGAAAGAGGGGCATAAAACTCCCTGTACGAACCAGATAGAAAGTGAATAGCAGATAGCTCAAGAATGAGATGGGAGAATTACATCAACCATGATGCGAGGGAGGTAAATTATGGAGGAAATGATAGTAAGACATTAGCCCAGGATAACAATATATGGAGAGCTTATGCCCGAGCGGCCTTGAACATCCGGGTTTGATAGTGCCTGTTAGTTAGACCAAAGAGAGACGAACAAACAGGTGAATGGAGAACACTACATAACTGTGAGCTTCGTGATTTTATGGGAAACCCGATAGGCCTATAATAAGAACAGTTAAGTCTCGTATTCTGCGATGGACACTTCATCTGACATGAATAGGGAAATAAATAGAGCCATGGAAACTCCTTGTAGGAAAGTCACAGGGAAAGCACCTCAGTATATAGGCAATAATGAGATCGGAGAATAATATTAACCACCATTTGAGGAAAGTAAGTTGTACCTGACATGATTGGTAAACAGCTAAGGATAGGGATAGTCGAAATCTTGTGTCTGCGCGGCCACGATTCTCCGGTTTGACAATGTCATTAGTTAGTATTAATGTTAGAATGTATTTTATATAGTGTAACTTTCTCCTGCTTTGTATTTCCTTCTCTCATTAATTATACCTTTAACATGTATATTTTCTACATGTATTAAACTCTGTATCTAGGCCTAAACTGAAAATTTCCTTACGCGTAAACGATCATTTGGGCTGTTACATTACGAAATCATTCTAGAAAGCCGTTATTACTGGAAACGTTATTTTTTCTTAATTTAAAATATGTTTAGATTATATGACACGAATGGGGAATGAAAGAAAGGTCATGGAAACTTATTGTGTGAAAACCGAAGAAAAACGACTAGTAGATAAGCCAATGAGATGGGAGAATAGCATTTACCGTAATTTTAAAAAATGCATTGTATAGAAAACTATTAGAGTATCTTTGAAAAAGATATGTATATATGAAATTATTTTTCCCTCCGGGATCGATAGTGTCAGTGAGATAGTTAATTTGTCTGTATTTGAGTTATAATTCTCAGAAACGTTGGTATCATTGAAATTTTCACTTTAAATGTATGTATGAAATATAAAATGTTAACGTAGTTCTACATCATCATCATCATCATCCGGTGTCATGGCAGCTGCCGCCGTCTTCCGGAAACCAAACGACATTCCTCTCTGTCCATCCATTGATCTTCTTCCAATCCTCTGATATTCATAGCAGCTTGTACCCCTTCTATCCAAGCTTTCTTCGGTCTTCCTCCTTTCTATTGGGTTCCATCCCATAACAATTTTAGGTAATCTTTGCTCTGGCATTCTTTTGACATGGCCATACCGCTGTAATCCTTTCTTTTCTATAATGTCTATGATGTCCGGCTCCTCTTGCACACCCATAATTTCCCTTATTTCTTTATTTCGTATGTTATCCATTCTAGATTCTCTAGCTGATCTTAAAACATCCATTTCTGTACTTAAAATTCATTTCATTTCCCTGGTAGGAATTTGCCAAAATTCAGCACCATATGTTAAAATGCTCAGAATTACGATTTGATATATTTGTAATTTTCTATTTTTTGTAATATTCTAGCTCCACCAAATAGAGTTTAAAGCATTTATTGCTTGATTTGTTTGTGCGATTCTATTTTTAATTTCCACTGTGTTATCGCCTGAATGGTCTAATTTAGTTTCTAAATAAGTGCATTCAATACTATGGTGTAGTTCTACATATTCGATTAATTAATTAAATAACAAAATGGAGTTGAGAAAATTGTGAAATTCAACAAATCAATGGGAATCATTAATAGAGTTTTAAAACCTTCATTAGTGTAAAAATCAACTCGTACTCGTCTTTATCAAATAATGGCTCGACCAATCCTGTGTTATGGGAGTGAAGCGTGGACTATATGGACGAGAGATGAAAGCAGACTAACAGCTTGTGAGATGAAATTTATGCGCCGAACAGCTGGCTACACCAAATGGGATCGAAAGAAAAATGTAGAAATCCTTCAAGAACTTAATGTGTCACCAATACTGGACTACATCTCCAGATATCAGCTAAACTGGAAGGAACATGTCTCAAGAATGGCTAGATCCAGGATCCCCAAGGCAATAATGAACTACTGTCCAAATGGGAAATGGTCACTTGGTCGACCTATGAAAAGATGGCACGAAAACCGCTTTCTCAGGCCATAACAGTTCTTTTAGGACTAATACCTGGCAGGAAGATGATGATGACGACAAAATGGAGTTAGAGATGGAGACGGTGTCGGTTGGTAAATGATATTCAAACTTCAAAACACGTTTCAAGCACAACGCATAGCATCATTGAAAATGAATTCAAATGTATTCGGTGAAACAGTGATGACAACTGTCAATCTTATTAAACAATACCAGATGACGTCACTTTCGTGGTCATCAATGAGAATCGAGGAGTACATTAGAAAACAAAAGAAGTACATGTACAGTTCTTAAAATATAACATATAATAAAAACTTTGTGACTATATAAATCGTCTCACTACAGTCAAAATTGAAGAGGAAATACTGTAACATTGCTCTTGAAGAAATTGCAACGTTTGAATATTTAAAACTGTTATGCTAAATTACTTTTTTTGCCCGATAGTGGGTTTTGTCGTACTTAACAGCAATGGCGACCATTATTGAAAGTTCAACTTCCTACATTTCGGGGTTGCCAACCCAAATAAGTAAAACCACTGCCCACTATATACTACATACAATGTATCTACAGAAAATATCCAAAAGGTAGTGTTAATATACATTATACGAAACAAATCACTACATTTAAAAAAACTTAACTTTATTTGAAACATTATAAAACAATAAATACGTACTTGCGGCCATGTTATCAATAATAGTTCTCAAGGCCTCCTGTTAACATTGCCCACACTGTTAACGTTAGTCAATTGTTTATAATGAACGCAAATATTTCCAACAAAGATTTTATTATTTTACTATTATTTATTATTTTGAAAACACCATCGCGCAAAAAAATAATGTTTAACGCATGTTTGTGAGTGTTTTATGGAATCTCGGAAATTAAAAACCTCGTTATCGCTCGGTTTTTAAACATTTTTCCTCGATTCTGTAAAAAAAACTTCCTAACCTCGCATCCTAATATACTATTTCTTAAGTTTATAGGATATATAGTTTTATATATTACAGTTAAACGAATACTTTTAGTCAATGGGATGATGGATACAATGAGAGACGAGATTAAGGGACTGTTTTATGTACACTTAGCAACAAAAATTATGGGACGACTCTTGATCTCGAATGTATTAAGTTCTAACGCGCGATTCTGACGATTAAACTAATTGCTCAGTATAACTATAATACCTTTGAAGAGCATTTCATCAAGCACTGTTAGCCAGCGAACGCTTACCTCAGTGCTTAGTGGCTTGATTCGTATGCAAGAGGTCACAGGTTCGATTTACGATGAGGTTAAATTTTTTAATTGTTAAAATGCTTTCTATTTTATTCTCTCTGTCCTTAAAGAAAAAAATCGTACTTACTATTTGGAAGTATTACTATTATTATTATTATTATTATTATTATTAGTATTATTATTATACCTATTAATAAACATGTTTACAATGTAATGAAACATCTTGCTGTGCCCAAAACTTTTTTAATTTTCTATCTTCTTTCTCCATTCTTCTCTATCTTCACATTCCAATTCTTCCAGACCTAGATCCCTCATACCTCTTCTTACATCATCCATCCATTTACATCTAGGTGGACCTCTCTTTCCTTTCCCAAGTGGAATCCATTCCAAAGTTTGTCTGGGTAATCTTTTCTCTGGCATCCTACGTGCATGACCATACCATTCTAGTTGTCTGTCTCTCACAAAATCTAATATTGAATTTTGGACTTTCATTTGTTGTCTGATGATTGTATTTCTGATTTTTCTCCAATTTAGAATGTCTAGTTGAGCGTCTAAAACAATTCATTTCAGTACACATAAGGTTTAAACTCAAATTTTTATTTACTATCAAGTATCTGCACCGTATGTTAACGTGCTTCGAATTATGGATTTATAAATTTGTAATTTGGTATTTTGGTATCTATTCATATGTTCTTATCCCACAAAAATCTGTTTAACATTGTTATTAAAATTCTGTCTTTTTTAATTCTATATTTTATGTCATTTTCTTGGGTACATTTTGAGTTAATTTTGATCCCCAGGTACATCCCATTGTTGTTATTATTATTATTATTATTATTATTATTATTATTATCATTATTATCATAGATGAATGTCCACCGCTGTGGTCCCGAGGTAGCGTGCTGCCTTGTCACGCAATGGACCTGGATTGGATTCCCGGTCGGGACAGGCTCTTGGATGAGGTTTTTTTTTCGGGGACTTTCCTCACCTGTAATACAAATGTCAGGAAGCTCAGCGCCCAACGGTCCCCTAAAATTATCCGGCCATCACCATCATGCTTATCATTATTATCATCATCCTTCACCGGTTTGGAAAGCAACGGGAAGCTATCACACCTCTAATTTTCTAGTAAAGCTGCAAAGCTTAACATGAAAAATACTATGATTGCAGTGAAAGACCTGCCCTCGGGCAAAATTGCTATGGATGGATGGATTATAGATGATGGACAATAATAATATTATAATATAATAATAATATAATAATAATGATAACAATGATGATAATGATAATAATACTGATAATAATAATAATGATGATAGTAATGGTAATAATAATAATAATAATGACAATAATAATAATAATAATAATAATAATAATAATAATAATAATGACAATAATAATAATAATAATAATAATAATAATAATGACAATAATAATATTTTTATCATGTTCCATCATCTGTGGGCTATTTTTATGCTGAACTTGACATATATAAACTAAATATTTTAATTGAAGAATGAAACATTTTCCTCATTAATATGTAATATATAAATAAATAAATACATAAATATATGATCAATACTAATAAAATTTATTGTTAAAACCGTTGAGGTGGAGCGTCATAAAATAAAATAAGTTAAAATATACCCTCTTTTAAGTTGAGGACGACGGATTTTTCCTATGAAGGTATATTTTAACTTACTTTATTTTAAAAATAGGCTATATGAATCTATATTTTCTTTTATTGCATAAATTTATGGCATTATTATTAAAACGATATACTGCATACAATTAAATTTATACCGGTAGCTAAATAGTGTTATAGAGTTTACGAAGGCAGGAATATTACTTAAGATAGTGTAAAGTGGACGTAGATTACGTAGCAGGAATTAATATTATAGGATGTATTTTGCGAAAATACAAATGAATAAAAAGAAGCCTGGCTTTCATACATATTTAATATTCTTCAAAGTGGTTTAACGATCTACTCTAGTCGCACGTCGGACACTAGTTGTCTAAATATTGGTTGTCTTGTACTGTTACATTATGAACGAGAGTTGAACTTCATTTGAAATGTCGAATACTAGAAACATGTCTCCTTCGCTGTTCTTTAACTATTTAGGACGATTAAAACCAAATAGAACGTATTTAAAACATTAAACAATGCATTATCTCGTTAACCACAGCTTTAGCTTTTCGAGCATGCGCAGTGGGCCATAACTGGGACTGCTTTTTGAAGCGGCTCATTTTTTTTGTTGCCGTGTGCACAATAGCAGAGAATAATGTAAATCGAGAATTGGTGTATTTTTAGTACATAAACATTGTAGCTGTTTATTTATTATATGTAGGAGATGACACTATGAAATTTCTTTTACTTATTAATGAGGTCATTTTGACTCACCTCATATTTCTTGATTTTTATGCAGACCAGATTTCGTCGCTTTTGCGCGACATTGTCGATGCATTCTAACTGTTGCTTTGCGGTTGTCCATCCTGTAAATTGATTTCTGCTCCCTCTGCTCGCTGATCGATAAACATCCATTTTTTTTTCTCTCTCTCTCCGGGAATTTCAAAATTCATGTTTTTTTCTTATTCTTGCAGATGTAAATTTTCTCCCAAAATGTGAGTTCCTTAAATGTTTCTAATTGTTTTAGTAATTTGGCCTTAACTTCAATTCTGTGTTTTTCTGTCCATGCATGTGCAGCTATTGCAGATTTTTATATTTCTCCATTTTTAATATTTCTAAGGCGTTCCTTCAATCTTGTATTTAAGTTCCTTTTTGTTTTTCCTATGTATAATTTTTCACAATTCTTACAATCAATTTGTTAAATCCCTGTTATAGTAGCTGTTATCTGTGCTAGTGAAAGTAATGCGTAGTATAAAGATTTTAAGCGCTAGGTATCATCCGTCCTCTTAAATAACGCAAGCACAAAGAAGCGATCCGTTGCCAAGGACCGTTCATTTGTATTTACTAGAAGAAAAGCTGTTAAGAAAAAGATCGTTTATTTCTGCGTGATTGAGAACTCTAGTATGGATGTATCATTATTGTTATTTAAAGCCGACAACTGTTCTTGTTTTTTCATTATTATGTTTATATTTTATTTATTATTTCCATCAGCTAATTGTACACTTTACGTTTTGACATCTTTAATTAGCCTATATTGATTTTAGTTAAAGTTTCATGTATTTTTTCTGGTAGCTTGCTTATCTGTGTCTATCTAAACTTGAACCAAAGTTTTGTGCGCTCTAGAGCAATCCCCATTCCTCTCATGGTAAACGTAAAATATAAATAGTAAAGTCAAATATGATTAGCAATATCTTGAGATATCTATGTTGAATAATACACTAGAGGTCGTTTACAAGAAATATCAATTTAGTCTGTATTTTGGGCCCAGCTAAAGACTGTTTGATGACTTGTATGTTACGAGTTAGTTTGAAAAGTGAAGATAGGTTCAGTAAGAAGAGAGAACATCCACACACGTACCCTAAACGGACGGTGGAAATTACTGATGAGTTCAGTTGTGAAGGTTTGCTAAACGAAATTCGAGAAGTAGCTCGAAAAGCTACGGTAAGTTTACTTGCAAACAAGTCATTACTTATTCTTGATGTAGAATATGAACATATAAAGAAATTGTATAGTGCAAGTTTTGATGTCCCAACTCCTTTCGAAAAACGTTAAGCTGAAAATATATAAAACTGTTATTCTACCAGTTGTATTGTATGGGTGCGAAACATGGACTCTTACTTTAAGGGAGGAAAGAAGATTACGAGTATTTGAGAATAAAGTTCTTAGGAAAATTTTTGGACCAAAGAGAGATGAACAGACAGGTGAATGGAGAAGACTACATAACAATGAACTACATGGTCTTTATAGGAAGCCAGATATAATAAGAACAGTTAAATCTCGTAGACTGCGATGGGCAGGACATGTTGCACGTATGGGGAATGGCAAACGTGCATGGAAGCTTTTAGTAGGAAACCAGAGGGAAAACGCCCAGTTGGTAGACCAAGAATGAGGTGGGAGAACAACATTAACTATGATTTGAGGGAAGTAGATTATACAGGGAATGATTGGAAAGCATTGGTTCAGGATAGGGATGTATGGAGAGATTATGCCCGCGCGGCCATGAACCTACGGGTTCGATAGTGCCAGTGAGTAAGTAAATAAGTAATAGTGCAAGAAGGGTTAAAATGTGAGGACGTAGTTTTAGCCTACATTTTGGATGATCCAGAAGTACTTTGGTCCAAGTATTCCATGTTGAAATTTCCACTATCAGTTAAAGAAAAAGTTTATATAAGAAAACTGATGAAATTATAATATTTCTAAAAATTAAGTGTACTGGTTACAGGGCAAAGAAGATAATTTTTGGTCACGGCGTTTGAACTTCACAATGCTTCTCTGCAAGTAATTTAAATGTAGTTTCGGCATGCAATAGTTGACAGCTCCCTTCCGTTCAGTGTCATTATATCCGCTGTCGATGATCAAGATTAGCTTATGATATCCATCCATCCATCCATCCATAGTAATTCTGCCCGATGGCAGGTCTTTCACTGCAATCATAGCATATTCATGCTATGCTTTGCAGCTTTACTAGGGAATTATAGGTGTGGTAGTTTCCCGTTGCTTTCCACACCGTGAAGGATGATGGTGATAATGATAAGGATGATGATGATGGTCGGATGATTTTCGGGGACAGTTGGGCCCTAAACTTCCTGACATTTGTGTTAGAGGTGAGGAAAAAATCCGAGAAAAACCTCACCCAGGAACCTGTCCCGACCGGGAATCGAACCCGGGCCCACTGCGTGACAAGGCAGCACGCTACCTCGAGAGCACAGCGGCGGTATAACTTGTGATATAATAACGATATAATGTAATCCACATTTAAATGTAAAGTGATTGCGAAGCAGTAGGTTTCTCATCTGGTATTCTGCAGGCACTTTGGGATTATACTGGCCAGCCTTAAACCGAAACCTTGTGCGACGTTGCAGACACGTGAACAGAAACTTTGAAAACATTCCAAAATCAAAATTCAATGCAAGCTGAGTGTGTACCATTCAAGTCACATGAACCTGCCAATCTTAGACATAACTTCACTCACATATATGCATTTGAATGCACAGCCATCCATCGCTCAGCCAGCAAATAACAAATATTTGTCTATTTTCGTCGGTGCTTCAGTTTTTGACTCCGCATTTTCATTCTTATCGGGTGTAACTACAGGCATGTTGTTTTACAATAGAGTTACAATCCACAGCTTAAATAGGCCTTTTTTACAATTACATTTACATTTAAATTACATTAATATTTATACCTATATATTTACTTATTTATTTATTTATTTATTTATTTACGTATTTGTATAGTAGGCCTATATATTTATATCTATTTTCTGGAGATTTTGAGTTAAATGAATTATCCTCAGTAACACGATAAAAGTCCACCGCTGACCTAAGCTCGGCGGTATATTCGGACCGACGGATCTGTGCTCCTATAGCGCTGGCATCGTTTTTAGAAAAGTACATGTCAATACTCACACCATTTCACCGCACTCCCCTCCCACTAAGTCAAACAACAGCAACAGTAATTTATCGAGTAGGGATGTTGCCAAACTTCCCCTAGTGTCATGGCTCTTGAATATTGAATAATGTAAGGTTGGGGTCGAGTTGACAACACTAGAGTGAAAGTGCAAGAGATAGGTAGGAAAGAGAGAGAAATAGTAATGCAGAGAGGAAAATGATTCCCCGAGGCAGAAAAGGAAGTAGGTTTTAGTTCGCATATGTTTCGGGGGCACAGATTCGTTGGGCAGACAATAATTATCCTTACGACTTCCAAACCTGTTCGCTTTTCTACACGGGTTTGTTATCTTCGCCGAAAGTCTCAGTTTTTAAGCGCTGAGATTTCCTCTTCATTAGCTTCTCTCTGGTACAACAAAAAGTTTCATTTTCCAGGAATCAAGAATGTTGACGTGAGACATTTATATTTATGCGACATTCTATATATTCGCGCATATATATATATATATATATATATATTTTATATATATATTAAACTATATCTCACATGGGAATTGATCATTGGGACGACCCATGAAGAGGTGGAAGGAAAACTTCAGTAGATCGTAACAGTTCTTCGAAAACTATGACCAGTCAGGATGATGATGATGATTTATTTATATCCTCACCTCGATAAAATGGTTATCGTGTTCTTTATTTGTTTCATTATCTTCTGAATATATTCCTGGATTCTATAAGCTAATTTAGCTCCCGATTAATTTCTATAGTGATTCATTTTTGTTCTTACACTTTTAAAGATAATTTCTATGAATTTTATATATTTTCACAAATAAATGCTTTTTAAATTAGGCCTTAATTCTGTAATACTCCGATTTTTTCGGAACATTGCACAAATAAAACTGATATAAATATTTGAACCTAGCTTTGAATTACGAGTTTCCAACAGGTACCGAAGTAAAGAGAACAATTGTGTATAGTTTGTTCAAAGCACGAGAAATGTATTTTATAAGCGTTGGAGATCAGAATATAATAATATTAATGTATAATATTTGATCGCAATGAAATTATAAAAATATTGTACAAAAATCTACGCTTTGTTATGAAAGTACAGTAACGGCGGAACACTGAATACATTCGCTATTTAAACCGTCCTTATTGTAGTTCTGATTCTATTCCCAATTGGCATCATTATGAGGAGTGAAGGGGGTAAATGTTTGTCATCAATGAGACAAAAAATAGACGAAGAGAAATAATCAATATATTTTTAATTCGGCCATTGCCTATAGGTATTTGATACTAAATATTATTATCGGTGAAATGTATCTTTGCAAATAGATAGAAAGTTAACCATTTTATTATTAAGTGCATTTTATAAGAATTGAAACCCATAGCAAATATTTGAAAATAAAATAATTTATTCATATTTTAATACCTTATAATTTTCGTGGCATATATCCTGCCCGTCGCAGTACGCGAAAATTAACTGTTCTTATGTCTGATTTCCCACAAATTCATGTAGCTCACTGTTGTGTAGTTTTCGCCATTCGCCTTTCTGTTCATCTCTCTTTGGTCCAAAAAAAATGTTCCTAATCATTTTAGTCTCAAATACTTGTAATGTATTATTTTCTCATAAAGAAAGAGACCATACTTATCATAAGTAATGCCACGAGTGATTTCCAATTTATCTAGAGAATTTGGAAATCAAGAGTGGCATTTGTTAGGATTATTTAACGAATACAATTAAGCTCTTTATTAAAAAATAATTATTTGAATATAGTTTCCGGTGTTTTAAAATATTTATATAGTTAACGGCGATGTTTGAAAACAAATTAGAAATGTGAGGTTATGTATATTCACTGCAACTCTATCATATTATTTATTGCCAAATAGGATCGCAATATTGTAAGAGTGCACTCTAGTGGAGAAATAATGAAACATATCAAATTATTATAATCAACATTATAGGCTAATCATTTATATTTTGAGTAAACAACTCAGTAAAATCACTGAATCTATTCATTATTTGCTATATTCAATGTATTTGTTGGAGAAAACTTATGGTCTAACCTGTTCAGAATATTAAAAAAGGAGGAGCTTTCTTTATCACAAAAGCAGGGGCTGAAAAAGAAAAATCGATAAAGAGCGAGGTGAAACACGACTGTCATTGGTGTAAAACAGAATTCATTGAAACGTGATTGGTCATTGACTACCATTTGCGACATGAGTTAAATAGTCCATATAATATAACTCGAATAACAGGTCTAAGTACTTTTTAGTTTAATATAATTATTATTATTATTATTATTATTATTATTATTATTATTATTATAAACTCTATAACGCCTCTTGTTACATATGTATAGGCCTACCCCTATTTCTGCGAAAAGTCGTTTTCTTCATATGCCCATTTAAAAAGTAAATACTGAAACAGACTTTGTGCAGAAAGTGATTTGAGGCTTTATTTAACTTTTGTGGTTCCTGACTTCAAAGCTCTGTGGCATGGAAAACAGGCGCAACCTTTTCACTTCATTTCAAGGAAAAACTTGTATTTATTATTACAACTAGGCCTACAGGTTTTGTAACTTTTAAGCCGTAACTAGAATCATCACCATCACCATCATCATAGTACATTCACGAATTTAGGCCATTTGTTGACCTGTTTCGGCCTCAAGAGAAACACCATCCAGAAGTCTTTTGAGTGGACGTCCTGGTCTTCTTCTTCCTGCAGGTTGATATCTTAACATTTGTTTGGGTATTCTGTGATCTTCTATTCGATGAACATGTTGCATCCATCTTGACTTATAATCAGAAATTTTGTTTTCTAAAGATTCCATGTGTAATTCTTCTAAGATGTCTTCATTTTTTTTGTGATCTAGTAGTGTGTATCCTGCAGTCCTCCGAAGATATCTCATTTCAGCAGATCTAAGTCTCTGTATATCCTTCTGTTTCAACGTCCATACTTCGCTACCATACAAAAAGAGTTGGAAGAAGAGCCAGTGTTTTATACACTTTCAGTCTTGAAGGCTTTTGGACTAACTGTGGCTTGAAGATAGAATTTATTAACCCTAAAATTCTTTAAACATTTAGATAATTTTTGCATTTACCTCCTTTTCTTCTTCATATGAGATATTGCATCCTAGATATGTAAAATTATTCACCGGCTCCAAAATTTATTGTCCAGTACAATTTTACTTCTGACAGGATCTACACCTTGAAATGCCATAATTTTTGTCTTTTCTGTAGATATCTTTAATCCATATTCTTCTGTAATTGGGGTTGTAATGGGTAGTGACGTGTGTATAACCTCTCCTACCTAATTCTCATCCTCACCTTCTCGTGGTACAACCCGTTTTCACAAACGAGGCTCTGAGGACCGAGTCACGGCGGTATAACCGTTCCATCAGGTACTGAGTAAATGCGGTATCCTAATGTCTGTCCAGAGACTAAAAGGTAGCAGCCCTACCACGGGACTACTTAGCGTCAGGCCAGTAACCTGTCCTAAGGAACTTCAAGACCACTTTCAAGTCTCAACACGAAAAAAGCCGTAACTAGAATAACTTTAGAATTTAACCGTTAAGGGTTAGGTTAATTTAATATTATTAAACCTTTTTTTTGGAATTAAATTTTATGCATGTCTACTTTATGTATATTTAAGTCAGTGATTCATCAACTCAGATCGTTCGTGAGTCGAAGAAGGTTGGGTACTGCTGCTCTACGAGTAGTACAAAATTGAATAGCAGAGGAAGTAGGTAGCCCTATCTCCTTGCATTAACCAACATTATGAATTTAAAAATTTTCTGAATACTCTTTGCTACCCTTACTGTACTTTTAGAGCTGTTTAGGCACATTCGATTAAGTCTGGTTAACTTTTGAGGAATTCCAAATTCTAGCAAGATACTATGCAACTTCTCCCTCTTAATGGAATCACATGCATATCAATATTTTTCATAAAATTTAATTGATAACGTTTATAGATCATCGGTTGATTATTGTCTTTGACATCGTCAGATACCCAATAGCCAATTTTGTCGGTCCATCCAATCTCCTGGTTGTAGATGTTTCTGCTTCATGTTTAAATATATTCCCTGACTCCAGGATGTTTTAGGTCTTCCTCTCCCTGGTCTTCCCTCAGGTTTCCATTCCAAAAGGTATTTGAACCTTTACTTTTTTACTTGTAAAATTACTGCTTAAGTTTGCTAAAGTCTGTTGAACTGTTGCTGAAACTTGCGTCCGTTTTTGAGAATATTAAATTATATGGTACTGTATTGTTCCATTGTATGAGCCTGTGAATTACTGACGAAACAGTATAAAATAAATAACCTTCCTGCTTTAGTTTTGGTTAGAAGTTAACTAAAGTTTTGAGAACAAAATGAATACATTTTAAAAGGAAAATATAATTATAAATTTAATCCCCCTTTTACCTGTTGGAAGAGGGTATCCATAACAATAACATTTTATGATTATAATGTCATTAGTTTTGATTTTAGTAAAAAGCTAACAGTATTTCTCGTTACTAGTTCCTAATAGGCAGGTTTAAAGAAATAATGAATCCCTAATGAGGTCTGACGATCTTACTGTTTTAGGATTTAAACTTTCTCACGGTGTTCAAGGTGACTCTAATACGAAATTATATTAACTAAACAAGTGAATAGAACAATACAGCATGAAAGTAAAATCATTACATACCACCTGTCAAACTTAAGGCAATTTGTCGACGTAAGTATTGACAGAAAAGTGGATAATGACATAATTATATTATTATTATTATATTTATTATTATTATATTTATTATTATTATATTTATTTTATTTATTATTATTATCTTTATTATTCTTATTATCTTTATTATTCTTATTATTATCTTTATTATTATTCTTATTATTATTATTATTATTATTATTATTATTATTATTATTATTATTATTATGTTGAGTGATTCCGGGCTATGTGTGCGTGGTCCATTACTGGTGTACATACGAGACGTTTCTCCCTCAACTGCGGAAGGCATCTTCGGTGGCGAGTACTTCTAGGTGTTGTTTCACAGTCGAGCCTCCGACCAGGAAACAACACCTGGAAGTACTGGCCACTGAAGATGCCTTCCGATGTTGAAGGAGAAATGTCTCGTAGGAACACCAGTAATGGACCACGGCCACATAGCCCGGAATAACTCAATATTATGATAACCGGGTCCACCGCTGTGGTCTCGAGGTAGCGTGCTGCCTTGTCACGCAGCGGGCCCGGGTTCGATCCCAGGTCGGGGCAGTTTTTCTGGGTGAGATTTTATCGGGTTTTTTCCTCACCTGTAAGACAAATGTCAGGAAAACTTTAAGGCCCAAACGGTCCCCGAAATCATATGGTTATCATCATCATCACCATCCTTCACCGGTGTGGAAAGCAACGGAAAGCTACAACACCTACAATTCCCTAGTAAAGCTGCAAACATAGCATGAAAATGCTATGATTGCAGTGAAGGACCTGCCTTCGGGCAGAATTACTATGGATGGATTATTACCGGCCGTGAAAACCTGCATTCAAGTATTATTATTATTATTATTATTATTATTATTATTATTATTATTTATTATTATTATTTATTTTAAATTTACTTTTTTCCCTACCGATAATCAACTTCTGTATCTATATCTTACATAGGCCTACTTTCTTGTCCCTTGTCTATTTTTCACTTCCTGAATATTCTATTGCCTAACAGCGACACAATAAGCACTGCCACCTTTTATCCTCGGTCCTCCTGTGAATTTTTTTGCTCTAATTTTGTTTTTAGCATATTTTTATATCTAGTATATAACTTCATTCATTCTGTGACACACTGGAATTACATCGATTAGTGTTTTATACCATGGATGTTTTGTTAAATGTAAATTTATTGATCAGCCACTTTCTCTCTCTCTCTCTCTCTCCCCTCTCTCTCTCCTCTCTCTCCCTCTCTCTCTCTTTCTTTCTCTCTCCTTCTTTGTCTCTTTCTCTCTCTCTCTCTTTATCTCTCTCTTTCTTTCTTTCTTTCTCTTTCTCTCTCTTTATTTCTCTCTCTTTCTCTCTCTCTTTCTCTCTCTCTCTCTTTCTCTCTTTCTCTCTCTCTTTGTGTGTCTCTTTCTCTCTCTCCCTCTTTCTCTCTCTCTCTCTTTCTCTCACTCGACCTTTGCCTTAGATATCCAAATTCATTGCTGTACTGTTTACCTAGGGAAAACTCTGTTGAACCTATATGCAAGTTAGTTGTGTTTTAGTTAGTTTCTGTTAATACAGTAATAAACTTGATAGGTGTTATGAATTTTATCAATTCTCTTTTAGCGATTACCGAAAGAATGGAGCTCTTCAGTTTGTTGTAATGAAAATATATTTATTTTTTTGGAAAACATTATATATCTTCAACAACCCTATCTAGGGGACACCGAAAATGACCATAAAAAAGGTATATCTATGTATATATACTCGTGTATGTCAGTTAACGCTACAGAAGCTACAATTTGTTTCATCGAAGTCAAACTTGACATATAACAACTAATTAAAAAAGTAAAGTGTACTTCGTTATCCAGCAAAATCAGACCATTAGATGTAGGAGATTAACTGAAACAAAACATTAAAAATCGTTCTAACAGTAGCAATTTTCGATAATTAACAACAAAACTCGTTATGTCATACAAATAAACCGGAGAAAGATATTCTCCAAATATAAATACAATCCAACTATTACAAGTGAGGGTTTACCACAAACCTGAAATTAAAAGTTGACCCTAGCAAACACCATATTTGGTTCGTCCTAATGTATACTATATAATTTTTACACGCTTTATATTAGCTTGACCAGTATCTATCTATCAATCAATCTATCTATGTAACGGAATTTTTGAACACGATTTTCACCCACTTAGAAACATTGGATCGACTTGAAACTTTGTATACTGGTAAAGGACCCGTGACAATACAATAATTTCATATTTGTTTCTAAAATCCTGGCCAGAATCGTCAGAAAAAAAAAGTCTTTGTATCTATGTAACGGAATCTTTGAACACGATTTTCACCCACTTAGAAACATTGGATCTACTTTGTGTACTTGTAAAGTATCCGTGACAATACAATAATTTCATATTTTGTTTCTAAAATCCTGGCCAGAATCATCAAAAATCAAAAAAATGAGAACTGGTATAATAGGCTGCGGACTTGTCGACTTTTTAGTCAATCGTTGTAAGAGCACAGTTGGTAGAGCGGTACACTCTAGTGGTATATAATTTCAGTAATCCATAGGTCGCTGGTTCAAATCCGGCTGGGAGGTTATTTTTTTAGAAGAGTATTACTTTTAGCTCATACTACAATAGTATCGAATTTAAAGATATTTACATTTTTATCTTATTCTGTAAAATATTAAAACTAAAAAATAAAAAATAAATAATAGTTAAAAAAACTAAAACAACACGCTTTATTAGAAAACCGAACTAAAAAAAATGAAAAAGAAATTAATTTCCAACACGCTTGGGATAAATTTTACCATCAAAAGCGTGAGACTTTACTTTTACCAATATCTGTTTATTATCAAATATATTAATTGATAAAGAGCACCCCACGCTTTTGATGGTAAAATTATTTATCCCAAGCGTGTTGGAAATTAAAATTATTTTTAATATTTTTAGTTCGATTTTCTAATAAAGCGTGTTGTTTTAGTTTTTTAAACTATTATTTATTAACCCTTAAATTGGCAGCGTATCCTATATGATACATCATTTTGATCTAATATATTTTTTATATTTATTTAATATTTTAATAAAGTAACGGAACAATGGATACGTTATTATTTTTAATGCCCCACGTTGTCCTTTTAGACGTTTCTGGTGTTCTCTCCTGTCATTGGCGTAATTGTAACCCACTTCTGAGGTTAAGTCGCCTGGAAGGCGTGATTACGTTGCCCGATGATATGATGGGTGATGATGATAGTGGTGCGCCAGGAGAGTCCTTAATCCTAAGCTTAATCTAAGATGAATATGAATGATGATGATTGTGATGGCCATCTGATGTTCGGGGACCGTTTGGGCCTTAAAGTTTTCCTGATATTTGTCTTACAGGTGAGGAAAAATCCCGATAAAAACCTCACCCAGGAAACCGTCCCGGCCGGAGATCGTACCCGGGCCCGCTGCGTGACAAGGCAGCGCGCTACCTAGAGACCACAGCGGTGGACTAATTAGGTTATTATTTTAATTCTGTGAAATTATACAACAGTATGCAAATAGGTAACAACTAATAACTTACGGTTATGAATATTGTTTTCATTGGGTCTAGCACTTTTAAGTGAGCTGATATCAGTAATTGAGTTTCTTCAATTTAACAATAGAAATATGTATTCCATTAACCGGCAAAGTACTTACTTATTTACTCACTGGCACTATCGAACCCGTAGGTTCATGGCCGCGCGGACATAAGCTCTCAATACATCCCTATCCTGAACTAATCCTTTCCAATCATTCCCTGTATAATCTACTTCCCTCAAATCATAGTTAATGTTATTCTCCCAGCTCATTTTTGGTCTACCAACTGGGTGTTTTCCCTCTGGCTTTCCTACAAGAAGCTTCCATGCAAGTCTTTCATTCCCCATACGTGCAACATGTCCTGCCCATCGCAGTCTACGAGACTTAACTGTTCTTATTATATCTGGCTTCCTATAAAGACCATGTAGTTCATTGTTATGTAGTCTTCTCCGTTCACCTGTTTGTTCTTCTCTCTTTGGTCCAAAATTTTTCCAAAGTATTTTATTCTCAAATACTTGTAATCTCCTTTCCTGTTTGAGCCTTTGGCATGGGTTCCCTGAAGTAGTCTCCGCCCGGAGAACCGAATGGGGGACTATTTTACCTCCTTACCCCAGATTAACCCATGTCAAATGGGTTCATAAATTTGACTTGCTGAGGAAATACGCTTAGTTATGTAGTTCCTGCGTGACGGACTTTTTAAATATAGCCTAACCTTGTAGGGTACTGAAATATTCTCACTCGCTTCCTAGTTTTTTTCTTTCTTCCCTTGTGAGATTGATTATTTCACTGTTGAAAATGCTAATTTTATTTTATTTCTACACGTATATCTATATTCTATTACAAATTTAAATTTTCTAAATCTACAGGAATTTTAATAGCTCAATCTATCATCTACGAGGACTGTTCGATAAATATATATTTTTAGGCAACGTACGAGTACCTTTACTCATCCTCACAATGTTGATGGTCCTTCTCAAAGTAATATCCTTTGGAATCGATCCATTTATCCCAGCATTTCCATCAGACTGCAAAGACATGCTGGAAACCATTTATTGACAGGTCTTTCAAAACCCGCAACCACAGCATTCCTTGCTGCTTCTGAAGACGGAAAACGCGTCACGCGAAGTCGTTTCTTCAGATTAGGGCTAAATCCAGAGTATTGGGAGGGTGATGGACGCACCTCACTTTGATCCTTGGAAGATATTCAGCAACAACAATTTGGCATAGGCGGCCTTGCATTACTGGGATCCAACATCCAGTTTGTTTTCTATCACCAATGTGTCGGTGGTACCCAGTGAAATTTTTAATATTTCACAAAGCGATTTTAAGATTATTCGTCGACCTTCCCTCACTATGACACCAGCGACGTTGATGTTTTATTCCATAAGAGAAGTAACTGAAGCGCCTGGTCCCCCATCTTTTGAAATTGTCTCCCCTCTTTTAAATACTTTATACCTTCTTCGAGCTATGCTGTAGGTATGAACAAAGTCAACCTCCATAGACCTTCTGTAACAATGCATAGGCCTCAGCTGAAGATTTGTTGAGACAAAAGCAGAATTTCAAAGTAGCATATTGTACACCTCTGTTGTTGCCATAAGCTGTACTGAACATATCTCGACTTCTTACACAACACTCACAGAAAACCGGGAGGGATGATATTGAAGCATATATCACGTCTACATGTATATGACTCTTTAAGCCAGGGGTCGGCAAGTAATTTTAGGTTGGTCCGGATACTTTTAAAAAAATTATGGAAGTCCTATTTTTTTAATTTTCATTTTCACTCACAAAATTGTATGAAATACGATAGGCATATATGTATTAAAAATCAATGCAAGAAATTACATTTGCGGTCTTGAGCCAGTTTTAAAGATAGATTCACGCTTGGAGGAGCTTATGTGAAGAGTGTCTTCAAGGTGTGTTTAATAGGCCGGTATTTATAAACCAATCTTTACGCAAAGCCAGAAGATACTGATTCTCCTCTAAGATATTAATTATCATTTTATCTTCATACTTTAAAAAATACATTTCAATTAATTATAATCTGAGAATTTATGAGCATTGCTATATAAAACGTAATTCTTTAAATTAAGTGCATGTAGTCTGCAAATAGTGGACTAACTTGGATATTATATTTTGCGATTGTTTTTAGGCAAAATACGAGAAACATGGTCATAGTTTTTGCTATTCTGAAGTTCACTTTATTACATAACTAGCTAATACCCGGCGTGCGCTCTTATGCCTAAATAAATGCAAATTAATGTGTTTATATGGTTAGTTGAATAAGTAAATGGAAAAATAATTATAAGTTGATATCGTAATTTTTTTTAGATACCCCGGTTCTTATTACCCGGCGTTGCTCGGGAATCTACTTATCCCGATCTTCTTGACATCAATGAAAGACAAAAATGGTCATTGTGAGTTATCCGTAAAAGATAAATATGTGCTGTCGCGGAATTCTCTGTAGAGTTTTTTTTAATTCAATTCTGTGTATATTAATTTTATGTATTTGTTATGGTTTAAACAGCGTAAGCTATTTAAGCGTCCAAAAAGCTACTTTTTTCCACGTTTTTCACCACAAAGGGTGATTTTTAGGGGCGAAGGGGTTGAGTATTGCAACTCTCTTATAACCTACAACTTCCCGGGAAACTCCTGAACATTTTGTAAAAAGCCCCATCACAATCGGATGAACGGCATACAGGACAAACAGACAGACGGACAGACATACATTCATTCACGTGTATAGTCCGCAGACGAAGTGTATGAAAGGAATAGGAATTCATTAGTCAGCACATCATATCACGAGGGATTGTACTATAACTTACCTTATCATTAGAAGCTTAGCGGGCGTGCCAGCTCCGAGTCTGATGAACAATCCTCACTACTATTTTCACTATTGTCTTCCTCTCCACTCGAATCCATTCCTCCTAATGATATGATGAAACTGTCCATCACATATTCCATTAATCCATCCTTTTCCCAGAATTCATCTTCCAGAGACCTAACGTGACTGACGTAGCCCTCCCAATCTGTCGGTGTGATTGAGTTCACCGCACTTTAAGTCAATTCCTGTAGTCTTGTTAGGGACAGGTCACCAGTAACATTATTTTCTCTAACATATCTCTTTATTGCAGCCCATGCCAGTTCTATTGCATTGAGTTCGCACATATAGGGAGGCAATCGAAGAGCTATGTGTCCTTGCATTCCTATAGGTCTATTGATATAAATAATGCTTTTTCCTTCATCTCTGTACTTTTTAATAGTTCTCAAGTATCTGGCCCGCCAATAAATTATGTCTGGACGCTCTATTAAAAGTTTTCTCTTAGTGCCGCATTTTTTCCATCTGAAACCCATGTAAAGTAGCAACTTCCTTAAAGCGTCTACTTGCCAGGGGAAGTCTATTGTTTTTTAATTTCTTCAAGGAGTTTGGGAGCTGTCGGAACTATCTTCTTGTTCTGATAAATGTCCCGAATCACTCTTCTATCAAAATCGTCACAATGAGATTTATGTTCCTTAGCCCGGGGTCTCTTTTTTCCTGGGGTACATAATGAAATATCACCAGCTACAACACCCTCCTTCCTTATATTGGATACGCTGTGTTCTGATATACCACAATATTTAGCAACACGTTTATTTTTTGGGAAATTAAATATTTCAGTTCTCCTGATCTCGATTCTTCATCACACACTTTAATAACATTTTTAATCATCTCCCTGCCTCGCTGTGAATAGTTTGTCCTTTCTTACTAGACATTATTAAAACTAAAGTAAATATTAGACACTGTAGCTAAACTTAAAAAGAAATTTAACTATACAAAGTAGACATAAAAATATAAATATGTAGAATGCGCCCGAAATAAACCACACAGATACGTGACATATAATGACTGTGCCTATTATCAGTAGGCGGGTTGGTAATTTATCGCTTGGAATTCCCTCTCTCCCTTCGTCCCTCGCTTTCATTCACTTCATCGGCGAACTATATATATATAGCTATATATATGTCCACCGCTGTGGTCTCGAGGTAGCGCGCTGCCTTGCCACGCAGCGGGCCCGGGTTCGATCCCCGGTCGGGGCAGTTTTTCTGGGTGAGGTTTTTATCTGGGTTTTTCTTCAGCTGTAAGACAAATGTCAGGAAAACTTTAAGGCCCAAACGGTTCCCTAAATGTTCGTGTCTATTTGGTCTAAAAAAATCCTAAGTATATTTTCTCTAATATTCGTAACCTTTTCTTCTCTCTTAAAACAAGATGTCAATATTTAGCGCCTATACAGGAAGAATCGCCTTATATCTACTTTTAGTTAATTTTTTTAATGGGAAGTTTGGATAGCTAGAATTTCTGTAATATATAGACTAATAGCTTGAATTTCCAGAGTTGTGCCTAGGTTTAATTTCTTTCTTCGCTTGATTCCTTTTTTTTTTTTTTTTTTTGCAATTATGTTATTCCTAACTAACTCTTGGCACTATCGAACCCGTAGGTTCATGGCTGAGCGTACATAAGATTTCCATACATCCATATTTTTCAGTAATGTTTTCCAATCCTCTCCTGTATAATCTACGTCTCTCAAATCATGGTTAATGTTATTCTCCCGTCTAATTCTTGGTCCACCAACTGGGTTTTCTTCCCACTGGTTTTTCTACAAGAATCATGCACCTTTTTCATTCCCCATTCGTGCCACAGTGTCTTGCAACTTAATGAGACAATTGTTCTTATTATATCTGATTTCTTATAATTCCATCGTTTCTTCAAAAGATCCCTATTTGCATTTATTAAGCGCCTATTCCTATTTAATAATGTGCAACCATATATTTAGTTGTATTGATATTTATTTCCAGTCCAAGTTCATTAATATTCTTTAGATACATCACTTGATGTTATGTCTATAATTTGAATAGGCATATGTAAAAAATTGAATTAAACATTTATAAAGTAATGTACTCTACTAACTTAGTGCATTTGTGCTTCATTGTTAGCCCTTGAAACAACTAGACTAAAAAATAAAACATGCAAAATGATTTAATATATCCATCCATCCATAGTAATTCTGCCCGAGGGCAGGTCTTACACTGCAATCATAGCATTTTCATGGTCTCCCATGGATAGTTTCATTTTTATAAACAGGAGTATTAATTTTATAATGTTTCCAAACATGTTTGTTTTTAATTTCATAAAAAAGACTATATAAAATACTGCTCGTAAGAACTTTTATCAATTTTCTAACTATTGCGTTTTTATCACATATACAAATTGAAAATCATAAAAGATAATGAAATGCCCTGTTAACAGGATGGAAACTAATGGACTCCGTTAGTTATTGTTTAACAACTGAGGATCCTCTGCTTTCAGCAACCGATAAAATGCTTTAGCTTTGAGTGAATATGCTCTTTTTCAGCAAATAGAGACACTTTATCTTTGTTGTCAGCGTGTTTTATTCTCTCATCATATTTAAATATGTTGAACACTCATCAACTCTGAGGTTACCAAATCCAAGGCTATATTTGGTATTGAAAATTCCTCGAAAACAGGAATGATTGATTATACATATTCCACATTTTCTTTATGTTTAACTCACAAAACGTATTTTCTTCCTGATTTAGAAGGAAAATACGAAAATGTACTAATGAAGTTAATAACAATTTCCCTTCTCTCCGTAAATTTTTTCTCCGTTCTATTTACTCCTCGCTTTTCTTTCGGCATGAGGCTTTGTAAACAAAATTGTTTACAATAATGTTCTCTTTCTAGAAAATACAACACTCAAAGAAATGTTTTCAAACAAACTGAAACAAATGTATTTGAGTCATTTGGAATTAAGTATTTTATTTTAGTTTCTTTCTACGTGCATTTATTATTCTTAGATCTTCTTCATTTACTCGGTGTAAATTCCATGTGCTTAAGAAGAAAGTTGTCTTAGTAAATTTTAATTTTCTCAAAATAGAAACGCTGATGGAATTCCCTAATGACTTAAACAGTCAATGACGTACACATATAGGCTCCTTTTGAGTGATTGGGCCTTCATGACGGAAAGGTTGGCAGTGCTTTGCATACTATCTAGAATAACAATATATTAGCGTTTAATAATAATTCCGTACGTAATTCTACTAAAGCTTATCATGCTTCTTTGGCTTCTCACGCTTCCACTGCCCAGGTGTCCCCGATTTCTTCCTTGGTTTTTCTCCAAAAGGAGAAGTGTTGTATGTTGTTCCATTTTCACCGAATTCAATTATTTTAATAACTAGAAATGAACACAATGTTCTTAAATATAACACTCAAAGGACTTGAACCTGAACAGAGATATATGCTTTCAGCATTTGTGTTGTTTACATTAGGCCCCTATGTGTTTCTTATTGGCGAAGAAGATAGTGTGCCTTTAACAGTGCATTACTGCATGAATAGTATCCCCTATGAAAAAATCCACGATATTTGTTATGTAATCTAAAGGGACGGTGCCATTTTCTACGCAAAATACAATTTATAGAAGATGAATATTTACAAGGTCTATTTAAGTCATTCCCCAAATGTTAGTCAATAACCAATCACGTTTCAATGAATTTTGTTTTACAACCGATGACAGTCGTGTTTCACCTCGCTCTTTATCGATTTCTCTTTATCAGCTCCTGCATTTGTGATGACGAAAGCTCCTCCTTTTTAATATTCTGAACAACTCAGAGCATTATTTTTCTCCAACAAATACATTGAATATACCAAATAATGAACAGATTCCTTGATTTTACTGAGTTATTTACAAAAAATGAATAATTTTGATTATGATATTCAGTTCGGTGTGTTTCATTATTTCTCCACTAGGTTGCATTCTTACTATGTTGCGATCCTATATGGGAATAAATAATATGATCCAGTTGCAGTGAATGAACATAACCTCACATCTCTGATTTGTTTTCAAACATCGCCGTTTACATTAATTATATAAATATTTTAAAACACCGGTAACTATATTTAAAAATGACTTTCCAGTAAACAGCTTAATTTGATTCGTTAAATATTCCTAACAAATGTCATTCTTGATTTCCAAATCCTCTAGATAAATTGGAAATCACTCATGGCATTACGAGAATATGGTAATAACAGTAACTCAGTTTAAAAGAGATAGAATTTCTTTTGCATCTATACCCCTCTGATATCTCAGTAGTCATTTTCTTTGTTTTAAAAAGACTACGGCCTATTGGTATAGGTAATTTACAGTTCGAAATTAATCAGACCTGCTTCATAACTCTATAATCAAGACAGTTTTATGACACATCATTAATACTATTAGTTCTTTAATATAATCAGAATTTTTTTACATAACCAGTAAATGCTATAATATTTTCTTTATTTTTGTGATATAAAGTTGCATAGACCTTTATATTGGCCTATCCAACATCGGTATAACAGTCAAAACATGGAAATGCATTTGAACATCGAGTAGGTTTGTGGAATAAGGAATTGTGTGTAAAGCAAGCGACAGTGTCGGCATACCGTAGTAGTTACACCCCATAGTAGAGGGTTCTATTCACAATCATGACGTCACAACACGTGACAAGATTTGTTATTAAGTTTGCACACAGCACGGGAAAACTGCACGTGTACATTGCTGTACTTGCAAAATAGCTGAAAAACAAAATAAAATGAACATTTATGAGTTTAATTAAGTTGATATATCAATACAAGATCATATGTCCAGGTTCAATACCCGGCGAGGATGGAATTTTTAATCGTTAAAGTTTCAAATTTGGGACTAAGAAGGAAGTTACTGTACAATTTTAAATCGCTAGATTAAACACCAGATGACTGAATTGAATTCCAAACCGCGCCGAAATACGCATGTTGAGAAAGAATGTGGTATTGCTGATAACGATTCGTCTGTCGGATGGAGTCGCTAAACCTGGCGGTACTCTTGGTATTTTATTACAGGAGCTGCCTCTACGAAATGAATGGTATTTTTATTGGTCTTACAAGGTATAAAATAGATTAGATATAATTTCTATTTAATAAAAATACTTGTACAATATCTCCACTGAGAATATGGAAATATATTACTCATAACATTATTTTACGAGTCAGATATGTCGATTGGAAAACATTATGATATGACATATCGCATGCAAGAATTTTCTTCCCTACATTCTTGCTGTAGCAGTTGGGAATTTAATTATAAATCAACATTGTTTTACAGGATATTTAGAGCAGGACGTGCGGCACGAATAGGGAATGAAAGACGTGCATGAAAGCTTCTTGTAGGAAAACCAGAGAGGAAAACGTCCAGTTGGTAAACCAATAATGAGGTGGGAGAATAAAATTAAGTATGATATGAGGGAAGTAGGTTATACAGAAAATGATTAGAAAGCATTAGCTCAGGATAGGGATGTATGGAGAGCTTATGTCCGCAAGGCCATGAACATACGGGTTCGATAGTGCCAGTAAGTAAGTTAAGGAATTGAATTTCTTTACTCTAAATCTGTCTCTTACATAGTTCTTATGCTAATTTCCCAATTTTATTATAAGTATTCGTACGCTAAAAGATGTTGCATTTAAGAGAATTTTCTACTATTATTTTCAATGTTATTCTGAAATATTTGATCATCTTTAGTTATACCCGATCAGGAACTTTGAATGTATTGAGGGTCCGTTGCGTTCATCTGTTGATTTCTGCAAATGCATTGATCATAATGTTTAATGAAACGTGAAACTATAATTAATTATAAAATAGGTTGTGCTAATGAAATTGCTACACAGCATTTGCCACGACTGAGGAAATCCACGAGGGAAAAAGATTGATTGATTTGAATTTGGAACCGTCCGAATGCTTGTTTGTAGTTTACACATTAACCAAAAGAGGGCAGACAACGATGTGCAAGTGCGCGTGCCATCTAGCCGACTAGCGACAGAAATTAAAAGATATTTCCTTCATTATTCTCCAGAGGGGAGTAGAAGTCACGTTGACTACAGTGACACCTGCTAGTGACACTTAAAATAATATTTTATTACTTACATATGCCGATAACTCAGTAGATATTCAAACAGCTACACTTTGTACTTTTTAAAACTAATACTTCTTCACATGTTTTTAATCATCCAAGTATTTTCGAAAGACAACGATTCTGGTTAAACTTTTAAATGATGATGAGGCTTCTGCCTCAATGTGTGAAGTGATTATTAAGAACCAAAATTATTATAACATTTTATGAACTTCATAACAAATATTCATAACAATATATAGTATTTTCTAAGACATTTATAGGCAATTTCTTCTTCTTCTTCCTTCCAAGTAATTAGGCCAAGGCCTGTTTACGATCCTATAGAAAATTTTCCCTCCAGCGTTTCACAAGAACGGCGCGCAGAGATCTTCGTCCCTCTTGGTATATAATTATAAACAGCTTTGGGGATCCGATTTGAACTCATTCTTTCAAGATGGTGTTTCCAATTTAGTTGGTACTGTTTATATATTCCAAAATTGGCGTAGTCTTCAATTCTTTTAAAATATCGGTGTTCCTTTTTCGATCCCATCTGGTGTAACCCGCTGTTCTGCGCATGAATCTCATTTCACAAGCCGTTATTCTGCTTTCATGTTGTTTTTTTTAGTGTCCATGCTTCACTACCATAGGTCAACACTGGTCTAGCCAAAGTGTTATATAAACGTAATCTGGTGTTTTTTGTACAAGGGATGGCTTCATAACTTGATTAATAATTCCCAAACTTTTATTATAACTAGTAGTTTTTTCAGGGATATCCTTTTTATAGACAATTTATGTAATTCATAACACTTATTCAAAGCAATAAGATATTTTGTTTTACAATGTATAGTATAATATTGTTATAGTAAGCTACAACCCTAACATGCCTTGGAGCGGAATAGGGTTTCAAAATATTTTGGAGATTCAATAATAATAATAATAATAATAATAATAATAATAATAATAATAATAATAACCATACAAGGATTAAGCTGTTGGCTCATTCTGGTTTCACGAAAGCTAGAATTGTTAGTACTTTCTGACCATGTTCTGTGTGGGCGTCCAATATTTCTCCTTCCGTATGGTGTCTAATTCAGCAATAATTTTGTAAATACTCGTATCTCTTCTGACATTCTATCAACATGTTCTTTCCAGGCGTTCCTATATTTAAACTATTCGATCTGTAAGTTTCAAAATATTTAGTCCCCTTCTTATATCTTCATTTAATTTTTATCTCGCAGATAATATCCTGCATATATTTTTTAAAAATCATCTCAATTGCTTCCAATTTTTGTTCTTTGTTTTTAGTGATCGTCCAATATTCTGATCCGTACATCAATACAAGAACAGCCATTACTTTATAAAATTTAATTTTTATTTATTTTCTTGTATAAAAAACTACACTTTTTTAAATTCCTTCATATGAAGTTGGAACTTTTCTATGACTAAATTCAAATATTTAAATTTAACACAGATTTACCTGAATAGTATTTTTTCAAAGTAGTTCAATTTTAAATTTGACTTCATCAAATTGAGAAAAAAATCCACGATTTTATTGAGATTGTGTCCAAATTTGTTAAACTCATTCTGTATATATATATTTTCCAAACTTTATAATATTTCGTTTCAAATAAAAAAATGTTTGATCTAGTTTTATTTTTTATAAATATTAGGCCTATAGGAAAAAATGAAAATAGTCAATAACTGTTGAAAAGTATATCCATTTTCATATTAAAATATGAATGAAATCTCGATCCAAAATCAGTAACTTATGAGAAAAAATATTTTAAAGTAAAATTAAAATATTTAGATACTTATTTTACATGTGGTACTTCAACAATTACGTGATAATCAACAAAGGTTTTAAACTAATTAATTTAAGAACATTAATAGTTGATCCGTTGTTACCTACATTCCATTTCGGCGGCACGAACTCTATTCCCGGTGGGGTAAGTGTAAGGGATTTTAAATTCCTCCTTGGGTACCGGTGGATATTCATTGTACTATCATCACTTGTAGTATTAGTGGAGATATTTTTAAAAAAAGGAGATAGAATAAAAATTATGAAATACAAAGAATACGAATATAAGCAATTATTTTTATAACCAATACATTTATTAATCTTTTATGAAATATAGTGGATAAAATTAGGTACATTTTTCGATCATAAAAAATCCATCGACTCCAGCCGGGTTTGGACCCGCGACTCTTGGGACCAGAGCAAGTGACATAGTAACCACTAGTCTACTACGGTCAATGCTTATTTCATCTATTAAAAGTATTATAGGTCCTACATTTTAAGATTCCCCCACATAACGTATATATAGACATCAGTGGCGTGTATTGGATATTTTTTAGGGTAAGCAATTTGGAAGTAAATGCCAGAAACTTTTTTTTACTGAAATATCCTCTTTTCCATGGAGATGAAATAAGTTTCTTTTGGATTTGTCAATTACTCCCTTTTCAGTTTAATTCCGTCTAACAGTTTAATTAGACATATATATATATATATATATATATATGTATTACAAAGCTGTATTTTAGTGGATGAAATGGAATTATCGAAAAACAGAGAATTTACTTGTCGAAATTTTTCACATTCAAATGTTCTAAAAATAATAATCAGTCTAAATTACTGAATCTATAACTTATTTGACGCAGTATAATGTCAAAAATTTTACATAAATTTGTCTGTGTTTTGTCTTGGTGTCAAAAGTTTCACCTGTAGATCGTTTTTTTTTTTTGTTCAAATTCTTCCCGTTTGTTTTCTAGGATATTTTTTATTCTTTTAATCTATTTATGCGGTAATCATTATCGTGATATTTTGCTTGCGTATATCAAATAAACTGTCATTACAAGGAAAATATTAACAAACGTATTCAATATAAAATTGAAATCAAATCTTGCAGTGTGATCAAAACTCCATGTGCAGCAATATAAGCTTCCTGATCCCAATATTATGTCTGGATTCGTAATTTTTTCAAAGACAGAAATTAGCACATCCCGATACTCATGTACTATTCCAACCAAACTAGAACTGTAATTTTACCACGTTGAAGACACTCTTGCCAACCGTTTCTTTATTTCTTCATCAAAAACCCTGTTCTTTTGGTTGATTTTGAAAAGAATGCAGCTAGTCCATTCAACGTATGGAACAAAATGTATTCTTTAATGATGGTCGCGGATTAGAATAATACTAAATGAACGAAAATTGCATTTGGAAAAGTGTTTTTCACTTTCGATTGCAGTCCATTCAACTGACTTCCCGTGACAGATGCTAACTGTGTGCAATAAGTTCGTTCCACATCCGAAATCATGAATCAGTTGAACCACTATATTGTATAATGCCTCGACTGTTCTATTATCAGAAACGTTAATGGATCCTAAAAATCGTTCATGTACTTGGCCACCGTCGATGACGTACCGAAACACAGGATATAGCTGAGAGAAATTACTTATGCCTGTTGCCTCATCTAAAACAATGCAAATAAAATTTGATTCATTGATCCTCTTCTTTGATTTGTCCATTAATACGTTTGGTATGGACGGATTAGATCATTCTGGATTAAATTTGACATTCCTGTAAATGTCATAGAATGTTCTAAATGGTGGTTTAGTTTCTCGTCATATTCACCGAGTAATTTCACGAGTTCAACGTAATTGTATTTATTGATAGAGTCGCGTCATATTTCTACTCTGACAAAAAAAAAACTATATCGATGAAGCGTTTTGCTATCTATGACTATTTTTTCTTACAAGATTGAATTGCAAATCCCGATTTTTTTCTTATTGTCCAACATATGTTCAATTCTCGACTTACCGAAGATTTTTCATTTATGATGGAGATCAAATTATTTTTAGATAGACTATGCTTTTTAGTGGCTTTATGTATGTTTCCCATGTCGCAATAACTCGCACTGTTTCATAAAGATCTTTCGTTATTAAACAGAAAACATGTCCGTGCACGAGGACACCCTTTTAATCACTCGTTACTCTTGTAAATTTGCGACTTGAAACGCCTTACACCTTAGTTGTGATATTTAATTCAGGAATAAGTCTACCTCTTTGTATTACTCGTTCATCTTCGAACGAGCTCCAGGCAAATTTACTTTTAGGATAGCACATATTACACAGTCACATGCGCTTTGACCACTGTCTTGCCCCGATTGATTGTGAGCTTCCACATTTTCAACACTGCTGTACGCAAGAAGCAGAAGTGCTTACCTTCCAGCCATAACGCATTATGTACATTCCATTATTAAAATGAAGTTAATATATTTTACCATAATAATATTATCTTAATATACCAATACTTCAATATAGACACAATTGCTATTGAGAAATGTAGGACCACAAGCTTAATTAAAATATAATAATTATGATTTAAAATAAGTTTACACTACTAGCCAAGTCCCGCACATTTCATATTGCAGGACCACAGATAACGAAAACTTACGACGACACACGATCACGTCCGAGCAACTTCTAGCTTATCGTGTAGAACAAGAGTGGATTATAGCTGGGGAGCTGGATGGAGCAAATCGACTACGCAAATAATGACCAGGTCACTAATATTATTTTTAAATTGCATTGAAATGTTATGTTAATCAATACTTATTATTTCTATGATGTACCGCATTACTTGTATTTTTTTAGTCCTGGGTAAGCAATGCTTACCTTGCGTCTATTGAATACACGCCACTGATAGACATTTGCTAGGTAGGCCGAATAAATAAATAAATAAATAAATAAATAAATAAATAAATAAATAAATAAATAAATAAATATATATATATATATATATATATATATATATATATATACACAAACTAATAACCGGCGTGCGCTGCTACGCCTAAATAAATAACAATTAATGAGCTTTTATGTTTAGTTGAATAAGTATGAGGACAAATAATAATAAATTCATATTCTTTAAAGATACCCTGCTGATTACCCGACGTTGCCTGGGAATCTACTTATCCCAATCTTCTTGACATAAATGAGCTGAAATACGAAACTTAACGTGTTTTATGTTTAGTTAAATAAGTGAAGGCAAAAATTAAAATCATAATTATCTTTAGATACCCCTAGCTGTTTACCTGGCGTTGTCTTGGAATCTACTCATCCCGATCTTTTTGGCATAAATGAGCTGAAAGACAAAAATTAATGTAAGTTACTTCTTATGATTAGTTGAATAAGTAAAATGAAAAATAATTATAAATATATATCATAATTATTATAAGATTCCCCGTGCTGATTACGCGGTATTGCCCAGGAATTTACTTATCTCGATCTTCTTGGCATAAGTGAGCTAAAAGACAAATTTTATTATTGTGAGTTATCCATAAAAGAATATTCACCATTTGCTGCTATGCTTGCACAGGAATCTACGTTACTTGTCTCGATCTTCTTGGCATCAATGAAAGACAAAAAATAGTTATTGCGAGTTATCCGTAAGAGATAAACATATGCTATCGCGCATTTTTTGTAGAGCTTTTTGAGATATTCAATTCTGTGTACATTAATTTTGTGTATTTGTTTTGGTTTAGGCAGCGTAAGCCATTTAAGCGTCCAAAGAGCTAATTTTTTCACGGTTTGCACTACAAAGAGCGATTTTTAAGGGTGTAGGATTTGAGTACCACAGCTCCCTCATAGCCTATGTTCATCCAGGGAATCTCCTGAACATTTTGCAAAAAGCCCCATCACAATCGCATCAACCGTATGGCCGCGCATAAAGTACGAAAAACAAACAAACATTAATTTATATGTCATTTTATTTTATTCATTTAGACTGTTAGAAAGCGAAACACGTTTTCTTACACGTAAAAATGTAAGCACTTATTCGACCAATGAAAACGCAGTTCATACATCAAGTTTGTTAACATTACAACTAAAACTTTGCTCGGATTGATTTAGTCCATCTTTATTCTCTTTTCGTCTTATAGCAGTATACATTTTATATCTCTAGAACAGGGAGCCGGCCATTGATAAAATCTCCAACATGGAGGACTAGGTGATTTGTCATTGAGGTTGTCTTCTTATAACCATTAGAGAATCAACACCGAGTTATAAGGCACAGCTGTTAGATTTGGTTCTCTTTTCTTTTTATTATTATTATTCCTTCTTGTTTTACCTTTTTGTTAAACACTTTTTTCCTTCTTGTTTTACCTTTTTGTTAACTTTCTGTTATTCTTACATATAGACACAAGGACAAGACACACACCCATACCCAAGGTGGATATTAAAAATCCACTACCCCGCTGGGAATCGAACCCGGGTCGCCGGAGTGGAAGGTAGGGACTCTACCTACTACGCAACACTAATTGACTTATGAATAAATAATGGTAAGATAAAAAAAATAAAGAATTCAAATATAAACTTTACCAATGCATGTATTATTAGCGGTTGTCCACTTTCTGTCATCACTCTCGTGTACACACCCTCACAACAAAGTCGAAAAATCTGTTCCTCCATGACATTTCTGGTTTCATTCCTGCTGCTGTACCACAGCTACGACAACCGGTATCACTGCACCTCGACTGTCGCTGTTCCTGAGCAATTCAATGGAAACATCATACCGAGGAATGCATTTTAAATGTTGCATTTGATATTTTTCACAGTAACTACTTTAATTAAAGAGAGGAGTATAACTAACAAATACTTACTTACTTACTTACTCACTGGCACTATCGAACCCGTAGATTCATGGCTGCGCGGACATAAGTTCTCCATACATACCTATCCTGAGCTAATGCTTTCAATCATTCCCTGTATCATAGTTAATGTTGTTCTCCCACCTCATTCTTGGTCTACCAACTGGGCGTTTTCCCTCTGCTTTCCTACAAGAAGCTTCCATGCACATCTTTCATTCCCCATACGCTCAACATGTCCTGCCCATAGCAGTCTACGAGACTTAACTATTATTATTATATCTGGCTTCCTATAAAGACCACGTAGTTCATTGTTATGTAGTCTTCTCCATTCACCTGTCTGATCATCTCTCTTTGGTCCAAACATTTTCATAAGAACTTAATTCTCAAAAACTCGTAATCTCATTTCCTCCCTTAAAGTAAGAATCCATGTTTCGCAACCATATAATATAACTGGTAAGATAATAGTTTTATATATTTTTAGTTTAAAGTTTTTTGAACGGAGTTGGGACATCAAGAGTCTCTGCAATGCATAATAACACGCATTTCCAGAATTGAACCATTGTTTAATTTCTTTGTGCATCTCATTCGTATTTGTGATTATTGTTCCTAGGTATTTGAATTCAGCCACTTCCTCAGAATTTTCCTCATTTGTATTAGCTGTCCATTTCCATTATTTAATGAATTTCTACGTGTGGCCATATATTTAGTTTTATTTATATTTACTTCCAGTCCTAATTTCTTAGTGTTCCTCAATAGTGTGTGCGTGTTGTCCATTAGTATCTCCTCGCTATCGGCCAACAATACTACATCATCAGCATAAACTAACAGCTTAATAATACCATTGAGTTGTAAGCCTTCCTCATTCTCTAAAGATTTAATGACATGCTCTAGTACAAAATTAAATAGTAGAGGAGAGAGTGCATCTCCTTGCTTCAAACCATTCTGGGTTTCAAAAGTGTCCGAAAACTGTTTGCCTACACGCACCCTATTCTTTGTGCCATTTAGACACATTCGTATAAGTCTAACTAACTTTCTAGGTATTCCGAACTCCAGCAGGATACTATATAATTTCTCCCTCTTAATTGAATCATATGCTTTTTTGAAGTCTACATATAGTTGATGTACAGTACCATTATATTCCCATTTCTTTTCTAAAATCTGTCTTATACTAAAAATCTGATCTGTTGTAGACCTGTTTCTTCTAAATGCACATTGATGATCTCCTAGAATGTCATCAATGTAGGGAGTAAGTCTGCTTGCTAATATATTTGTTAGAATTCTGTACGAAGTTGAAAGTAATGAGATGCCCCTGTAGTTGTTGCAATAAGTTTTATCTCCTTTCTTATAAATTGGTAAGATAATCGATTCAATAAAAAATGAGATATTGACTGAATTGAACAAGATGCATGAAAAAATATAATTCACCCGGGAATAATGCAATGAACTCTCTATATATCACACTAACAGAAAATATAAATAGCAATAGTTTAGATATCAGCTTTTACAGAAAACCAACCAGTGATACAATTATCATTCATACAAAATGTAGATACGCTCCCAGAACAAGAAATCGGTACCTTTACCAGCCTCGTTAACAGAACGAGAAAACTTCCGCTTAAGCAAGAAAATTATAATAAATAACTAAAATACATCAAACTTCTAGCCTCCAAAGACGGTTTTAATGAAGAAATAATGGATAATAAAATAACAAATAAAGAGAGAACAATTGATAAACGTAAGAGCAGTAAATAGGGAAAATTGATGAAAATAGAACTAAGTGGTTAACTCTCACGTATGCTGGTCTCGAAAGACAAAAGCTGGCTAAAAATATGATAAAAATATGATACAAATTTTAGAATTGCATATAGAAGAAACAACAAATTAAATAATATAATTACAAATAAAACAGAAGAAAGAGTTATATATAAAACGCAAAGGTATTTACCAACTTAAATGAAAGAGCTGTGATAAGTTTTATATTGGTAGAATGACAAGAAATTTCAATATATATGATATAATGAACATATTAAGAATTTCAGACTTGATGAAGTTTTTCAAAAGATGTCATAGAAACAGGTCATCAATTTAATACCATCGATAACACATTATCTATCATCCATATAGAAGACAACAAATTTAAGTTCAACATTCTCAAAGAGATTGAGATATTAAAAGAAACCAGAAACACTCACCTGCTTAATGAAAACACACCCAGTGACGCCAACGCTCTATACAAGAATCTCAAAAACAACTAGTAAGAATATACAAGCTGATGATGGAAGTAGGCTGCGAAAGTACTCCACATCTTACATCTAAAGTTGAGGAGACTGAGATCTTAGGTATCTACTTTAATTTTTCAAAATTTTAAATATCTTCTGTAAAGCAAAGAATGAAAATAAATCACTTAAAAAATCAAAAGAAAGGTATTATGGATTGAAAATACGGAAAACAGAGAACCTTGGTATACAATTCCTTTCGAAGTATTTTGTCAACTAAATATAAAGTTAATATTTAAATGAGAGTTATAGTTAAGGTGCAGATTATGTATGTATCTAACCATTGCTCAAGAAAACACAACTTGAAACAAAATGACATACAGGTTTTTTTTAATCAATGTAAAATTTCTTTACGGAAGAAAAAAACTATTACACGGGAAGTAATTTCTAAGTACATTTAATATTTTTAGTCAGTAGACATCAATTTACACTGAATAGAATTCACAGGTTCTTCATACAAATGCAGTACAGCACATTTACCTTCATGTTGGTAATTATCTTAACACATGGCACGTCTGCTCTACTTCAAAATGGGAGGTTTTATAGAAATGCAATTTAGAAATTTAAATTAAAAAAATCATCACCCACATAAGTAGACATTGTTTGGCGCAAGATTGAATGATTTGTAGTTACGGTACATTCCCATTCTTGTATTAATAAAAGTTTCACAACGGTTCGTCCAAAAGAGTCTTGAGATTGAGGATGATTGTACATAATCTTGAATTCAAATAATGACTTAATCAATGCCAAATTTTAGAAAACCTGACATGATATTGACATCAGATACTCAAGGATATTCAAATTAGATTGTTAAATTCATATTTATAAAGTTTTTAAGTGAAATAGTACCTGGATGTTCCCATTTAACCGCAGGATAGTATCTGACCACCATTCATACAAGCATACACTCAACCTGAAATATAGGCCTAATTACATAATTTAATAACACTGCATTTTATGACATTGGAATAATAAAAATAAAAATAATGAAAATAAAAATGATAAAAATAATATTGAAAATAGAAATGATAATAATAATAATAATGTAATAAGAATAATAAAAATGATAATGATGATGATGATCATAATAATAATAATAATAATAATGTAATAACAATGATAAGAATAATAAAAATAATAGTAATGTAATAACAATAATGACAATAATAATAAATAATAATAATGATAATAATTGTAACAAAATCAACAAAGACATTAACAACAAGTACTTACATACTGCCCATTTATTCCCCAGTCACCTGGGTTGCCCCGCTATTTCGTTATCTCCCCTCGGGACTAGGGTTTGCACCGGCTATACACCAGGGACTCGGATCTACTTACCTGCCGAAGCAGATGTTCGACCACTGCTACACTACCCGTCCCTGGTGTACCTCATCGGCTCATTCTTGAAAACTTGAATTCATCCTGCAGGTTCACTTGCATAGCCTGAAAGACAAGAAAGGCATCATGTCAGCACAACACTAGGAGATCCAGATATTTGTGCCCTTTCAAGAATCGGAGTATAAGAGTTATACCTCGAAGCTTGGGTTTACGTTATTCAGAAAATAAGTTTAATAAACTATGAAATGTCAATATCATCTCAGAATTCAATAGAAGACATAAACTAATGTATGTTACTACTCAGATCAACAAGACACTTTTGTGGGCAAATAATTGAATATACCTTAACTACAACTTCATTCAATTTTAGACCAAATAATATCTGCTCATGTGGGGTGATCATTTTTTTTTTATTTCTCTATATTACATTTCTAGAAAACCTCTAATTTTAAGTGTCACAGTATGACAAAGCGAGAATGAAGCTGTTTTACTACATTGTTTGAAGCAGCTTAAGGTTATACAATTCCATGTGACACAAAATTAGCGGAAGTTGGTAGCTGCACACAGAATTAATTACCATGTATTTTTTTCCTTTATTCAAGAAATTTTCGATAAAATATAGAAAAAACCTACTATATGTGATATCGTCTAAAGTTCTGCTTTCTTGAGCAATTTTATGCATGCAAATAAATATATATATATATATATATATATATATATAATATTTATATATATTCTTTTAATCTTAATTCATATAATATACCTATTTTCACCATAAACGTTCATACAATAATCTTATATGTTATATAATGAAATCCATTTTGATGCACCCATCCAGGCTACAATATTCTTACCAAATAGTTCTTCTACAGTTTTATCTCCTCACATAGGCCTAATTTATTTTACCCACTCATTGTGCTGGAATTATTTGAATGACTTCCATGTACTTTTGTTATCAATCTCACATCTTCAATTTAGTTTTGTTTTCCTTCATGGCATCAAATTTATTTCCAAATGTAGTTTCCTAGAAAGATAAATGTTTATAACTGATTAGTACATTTTTACCCTTATTGTGGTAATTGTATAGGCAAAATATGGTAATTGTATAGGCAAAATATCAAAATCAAATTATGGAGAAGTGTCAGAATTCAAATAACTTGCAACGATAAAATACAGAAATGAATTACGCAGAGGATCACCCTGGAATCGCATGATATGTTATATTTTACATGACGGGGTATCTTGTCTCAAATTAAATGGCGATTATATATTAATAGGCTGCGAATCAGTTCTCTTACTTTAAGACAAGACAAAATTGTGTGCATTTGAGAATAAAATGCATAGGAAAATCTATTGACCAAACAGAGACATATAGACAGATGAATGTAGGAAACTACCTAACAGTGAACTCCATGATCTTGATCGAAAACCAGACATAATATGAGGAATTAAATTTAGTAGACTCCGATGGGCATGATATTTGGGACATTTTAAAAATGGAAAATTATTGTAGGAAAAACAAAGTGGAAATCATTCAGTAGGAAGGCCAAGAATGTGCGGGATAATAACATTCGAAGGAAGTAAACTACAGAGAGAATGATTGGAAAATATTATCTCATGATATAGATGTATGGAGAGCTTATGATTGCGCTGGCTATGGACTATACGATTCAATAGTGCTAGTGTAAGTAAAACTTTTGAATTAATCATTTTCCTTTCGTGTTTTTTTATTGTAGAAATTTTCCAAGTAGATGTGAATGGCTAAATTTCTGAAAATTAATTTTGTGGAATTTGGATTAGGTTTGAACATATTTCCCTCCTGTTATACATAAAGCCATCCTTTGTAAGACAGAAACTGAATCATCGGGTTTAGGAATGGGCTAAAGACCAAACACGTGAAAATTATATTTTGTGCTGCAAAGTATCTCGAAGCTTTGCTCTACACATGAGTTGTAAGAATGAAAAGAGAATCCTTCCCTAGAGAATGATACATAGTTTCAGGAATATATTGTATCTTAAGTTGTACATCGCAAAACTAAATTCGGAACGATAGTATAAAAATCGTAATAAATTGGACACACTCTCGGAATGGAACTAGACATTATATTAAAGAGTGTTTTGGAATGGAATCAACAGGGACTGCCCAGGAAATGTAGAAAATAGAAAATTATATGGGTAAGCACAATAATAATAGAAAATGAACAAGGAGCAAAAAGCTGGGAATAGCCAAGAATTTAGCAAAAACAAAGTCCGTTGACGCTACTAGTACTAACAAGGGAACTGTCAACTATTGCATGATGAAATCTACCTTGTAATGTCTTCCAGAGAAGGGTTGTGATGTATCAAGGCCGTGTATAAAAAAATGATCTGCCTTTTTAACTGCAAGACATTAAAATCCAGCGTTCAGTTCTCTCATTTAAACCATAGGCAAATAATTCAACTCGGGAGATTGGATAACCCTCGTAGCAGCGTGCCGCCTCACTTCACTACACTCTTACTTACGTAGGGAGTCAATCTGCTCTATACACTGCTGAATTCTAGCTTTGGTTCTGTGCCTTGCAGTTAACAAACAGAAGATTTTTTTGGACATGGCCTTGGTACATCACAGTGGTTCTCTGCGAGAAATTTCAAGATGGATTTCGGTAGGCAAGGGGGGACAGTTCCCTTGCAAGTTGGATGAACATAGAAAGTATACAAGAATGCACAAGTAGTACTGATGTTTCTGCTATAGCTAATAAAAATGACAGCTCTGACATCATTCAAGTAGAAAAACATTTCATTGCTTTCAAAATGATTCCTACTGACAAAAGTGATTAACTATGGAGAATAAGACACTGTGCACAAATCATGAGCTGGATTCAACCACTTCTAAGTATATATAACTTAATTTCAATTTTTGCAGATTTGTTTTAATAATACAGTTGTCTCCCTCCATTTCTTGAACATACTTTTTGTGTGATGCTTTGTTTATATCACAGCACAATTCCGGTGAAATGAATAGGTTTCAAATGTGGCTATAGTGCCGAAAATGCTCAATTTTACTGAATATGCCTTGATTTAATTAATTTTTATGTTCTTTTAGGCACGTAAATTATAATTTTTAATGCTCCAAGTCCTATGTCTACACATTTAATTAAATAATGTGATAATTATTTCCTTGTCAACCAACGATATAATATAATGTGGATTTTTCTTTTTAATATTAAGAGCTTAAGAATGATTTTATTTTTATGATCGGTATTTTCATGAATATATTCCATTATGTTATTACTATTATTGAAAATCTGTTTCATTTTGTTTCTTATTCTTCTTCATAATCCAAGCATTAAGCCTGTTGGCTCGTTCCAGTTTCGTGAAAGCTAGAATTGTTAAAATTTTTCAGACTATATTCTGTGTGGGCGTCCAAATATTTCTCATTCAGTGTGGTTTATAATTTGGCAATAATATTGTAAATCCTTCTTCTGGCATTCTATTAACATGTTCCCTTTTATTTAATTATTTGATCTATAAGTTGAAAATATTTAGTAATGCTTTTATATATAGTAAAACTTGTTCAAAGCGGAATCTAGTGGGACAATTGTTTTTGACATTAGACAACATTGCACATTATAAAAAACACAGAAATTGTTAATCAGTCTTAGATTATAGAGCACTGTGTTTGTCTTTTTATGTGCCTTGAATTAATTGTAGTTCCGCTGCCATTGGAAAATGAAGAATAGTATGTACGAGCGACTTTGACGGTAACGCGCAAAAAACAGTCCCGTTTCTTTGGCGTTAAAAATGTCTCTTAGGTGCGTATCCCGAAATTACAGTATGCAGTTTCGGCTTCCGCTCTCTAACTATACTATCGTCCACATCCTCTGATTCCCCGCAAATATCATTCCCCATTATATTGTGTTGTCTTTTAAAACTTTCCATAACCAACCTGAAGATGCCTTGAAATAGTTATCCCCTAGGGACATAGCAACAGCTAGAACTTGACTATGGAGCATCGGTCCGGACATTTGCAGATTTTTTTCATCGTTGTAAAACGCTCCCACACCTCGTTGATTTATTCATTCCCCCCCTTTTTTTATCCTTCTTCATTTGACTATTATTTGCGTCCATTTATTCATTATTTTTTCTTTGTGTTTTAAAATCTGATAAACTTACATTTTTCCACATTCAAATATAGTTATTATTACGCGTACTGCGATTTTTTTACTTTATCTTCAATCACTTTCACTTTTTCGTTTAATGACAACGATACATACGATTTAGCCATCTTGATTCCATAAATCCAGAACGCTACATGTGAGAGATACATACACAATCGGTCTCAGATCTTAAACTAATTTAAGATTTTACAGTGCACGGGTTATTTGTAAGACAGACGTCATACGCCAAATATTTGTTAAAATGTTCCCTGTAAACAGAATATGGAGCAAAAATGCAAATATTGCGTTATGAAAACCATTGTTGCATCAATATTTTATTTTCATTATTGTCACAGTTTTATTATTTCTAGTTCATGTGCAGCTTTGAAGGATTTAACATTATGTTAATCATTAGTGAAACAGACGTGGGAGATAATGCAAGGCTGACGGAGAAGAGACCCAGGCTTGGAAGGATGAGTGACGTTAAGAAAAAAAATTCTATGTATTTCTCATGAAACCAGACCAGATTGCCACTGTTCTCGTTTGAAATGTTTTGAAACGATCACATCAAGATATAGAATTAACTTGGTTTTGAAATTTAATGTCATGTAGAATTATGATGCCCAGAGCAGTTACCTAGGAGGAATCATAAACGTTAACTTTATTTCGCGAAGAAGATCAAGAAAGAATGGGATGATGCAAATTTACACTCACATTCCTACAGGTACGAAGTGCGAGTTGTTAGACAGTGATTTGATTGATGTGCCTGTTTGTTGCAAGGCCTTAATTGTGTGTAACAGAAGACATATTCAGACAATTTAGACCAAATTAGTTGTAACAGGTTCTATTGGTAAATATGGATGTGGTACACACGATGTCAGGCCAAGTAAATTAATGCAGGACACTGAGACTGCTATTCATTGTCACATTCATTCAATTAAAGGCAGAACGTCTCATTATAATCTTCATGACAGTCAACGTACTTATTTTCCAGAAGAATAAAATTGACTATATTTGACATGCCATGTACTTGGAAATGAACCCGCAAATCCTGTATCTAATGAAACTTGCCGTCACATTTTCAACACAAAGTATATCTCCTTCGGTTACCCGCGCGCCGATTCATGCAGTGTGTGTGAGATGAGTTCAAAGTTAAAAAGAGAGCTCTTGGACGCTGTCAAATTTGTCAATTGCTGAAGAGATATTTAAAGTAAATTTAGAGTTAAAAGGGCTCAGCACAGAACAAGAATTCCACTTACGAAGAGAAGAATCGTTTTTCACAAGAAAATGCCAAGCTGACCTGTCAATTCAGAAGATCAATTCACATGAATCTGTCTGTTTTCACTTTGAAGCGAACCTAAAATTTCGCAATGTTACTACCCACCCACAGTAATTCTGCCCGAGGGCAGGTCTTTCACTGCAATCATAGCATTTTAATAATATGCTTTGAAGCTTTACTAAGGAATTGTAGGTGTGGTAGCTTCCCGTTGCTTTCCACATCGCTGAAGGATGATGATGATAATGATAAGGTTGATTATGACGGCCGGATGATTTTCGGGGACCGTTGGGCCCTAAGCTTCCTGACATTTGTCTTACAGGTGAGGAAAACCCCCGATTAAACCTCTCCCAGGAGCCTGTCCCGACCGGAATCGAACCTGGTCCCACTGCGTGACAGCAGCACGCTACTTCGAGACCACAGCGGTGGACAATGTTAGTACAAATTATGTATATTATAAATGACAGTTATCATTTCACTTATTTAATTGTCATGTTCTTTCGAGTGGTAAGTCAGACTTTATGCATACGACGAGTCTATAGGGAAGAAAGGTTCAGATGATGTGTCGATGTTATATAATTTTATTTTTCATGTTCTTGGGGATGAAGTTGAGCATTTGACATTCGTTTTGACTTTTGGTGTGGACATTACAACTATACAGCTATAAACGTTTCTATTATCTTGTCCATGTTCGAAAGAGTCTCAAACCATCACTGTAGTATATCAGATTAGAGATCATTCCTACATGAAATGCGATCGGAACGTAGCTCTTATTAATCAAAGAAATAGAGCTGAATTCCCTAAACAATGGAGAGACCATGTCAGAGCTGCAAGACAGAAACCAAACCATTTTATTGTTGAGGAATGTGACCAAAGTTTGTCAGCAGGTGGGGAAAACATTTAGACATCTTCTTTAAACCAAAATGTCAATTCCAAGACCCAATACGACTTTACGATTGATCACACTCAGCCCCGACTAGACTTAACATCGAAGTACGTACACTTAGCGACAAAAAAAATGAGCTGTTTCAAAAAGGGGAGTCCCTGTTATGACCCACTGCGCATACTCGAAAAGCTAAAGCTGTTATTCGCCAGGTAACGCACTACTAAATGTTTCAAATACGCTATATTTTGTTTTAATCGTCTTAAACAGTTAAATAAGACTGAAGAGACATGTTTCTAGATATTTACGAGAGTTCGGCAAATGCAGTATTACTCAAATTGCGACATTTCAAATAAAGTTAAACTCTCGTTCATAGTGCAAAAGTGCAAGACAATCAATATTTAGACAACTAGTATCCGACGTTCGAGTAGCGTAGTTCGTTAAACCACTTAAAAGGAGGTGAAATATGTATGAAAGCCAGGGTTCGAATCCTTCAACAATGTTTTTTTTATGCATTTATATTTTCGCAAAATATATCCTATTAGTTCTATAACATTTAATTACTGCGACGTAGTATACGTCCACTATACACTATATTAAGTAATATAACACTATTTAGCTACCGGTATAAACTTAATTGTATGGCAGTACCACGTTTTAATAATAATGCTATAAATTTATGTAATAAAAGATAATATAGCTTCATATATTTGTGTGTTTATTTACTTGTTATGTATTAATGAGGAAAAGGTTTCACCCTTCAATTAAAATATTTAGTTTATATATGTCAAGTCCAGCATAATAATAGCCCATAGATGATGGACAATAATAAAAAAAATAGTAATATTATTATTTTTATTGTCCATCATCCTTAGTGGTAATAATAATAATAATAATAATAATAATAATAATAATAATAATAATAATAATTTCTAATAATAATAATTTCTAATAATAATAATAATATTAGTATTTAATATTATTATTATTAACCCTCAGGGGTCCTCATCTAGAGGATATGTGGATGGCGACGACAATGTGCCCAAGCTGAGCAAAACATTTCTTCCACTTACTTGTGTTTTGCACTCTTTTAACTTTACTATCTAACCTCCCTTGGTTAACTCTTGTTTTTTCGACCCCGACGCTATTAGGGCATCCGAGGGCTAGGGAGTCTTTCCTTTCTTCCATTTCTTCTTTCCTTTATTTTCTTTTCTTCTCCAGAAAAGCCTGACCAGAGGCTATAAGATGGCAGCCCCATCACTGGTCTTGCCTTCTTTTGGCCAGCAACCAATCGAAGGGACTATTATTATGCTTTCAAATCTTATATGAGAATTTTCCGGAAGGATCAAACTATTTACGCTGGAGGGAAAATTTAACTATAGGATCGTAACAGGCCTTGGCCTAATACTTGGAAGGAAGAAGAAGAAGAAGAGAAGAATATTATTATTATTAATTGGATGTATTAAAAGATGTGAAAAATCTAATTAACTGCGGATGGAAATGAACTCAAAATGTACCCAAGGAAATTACATAAATATAGAATTAAAAGGCAGATCAGTAATAACAATGTTAAACGGCGTTTTGTGGGATACCAAATTAGAAATTTATAAATCAATAATTCGAAGCACGCTAAATTTCGGTGCAGAAACTTGGCAATTGAATACAAATTTGAGTTTAAAGCTAATGTCTTCTGAAATGGATTATTCTAGGCGCTCAACTAGACATTCTAAATTGGGGGAAAAAAAAAACAAATACAATCATGCAACATATGAAAGTCCAAAATTTATTATTAGATTTTGTGAGACACAGACACTAGAATGGTATGGTCATACCATAGGATGCCAAAGAAAAGGTTACCCAGACAAGCTTTGGAATGGATTCCACCTGGGAAAGGAAAGAGAGGTTCACCTAGATTTAAATGGATGGATGATGTAAGAAGTGGTATGAGGGAGCTGGGTCTGGAAGAATTGGAATGTGAAGATAGAGGAAAATGGTGGAAGAAGATAAAAATGTAAAAAGTTTTGGGCACAGGAAGATGTTTTAATACATCGTAAACCTATTTATAAATAAATAAATAATAATAAAAATAGTAATACTTCCAAATAGTAATACTTCTAAATAGTAATACCATTCTTCCTTTAAGAATGGACAGAGAGAATAAAATAGAGAGCATTTTAACAATTAAAAAATATAACCTCATCGGGAATTGAACATGTGATCTTAGCATACGAATTAAGCCACTAAGCACTGAGATAAGCGTATGGTGAATAATTGAGCTTAAAAGAATACACTTCAACGGAATAAGTGAAACGTATTGTAGCTCTACTGTGCAATTAATTTACTCGTGTGAATCGCGCGTTGGAAGTTAAAATATTCCAGATCAAGAGTCAGTCCATTCTTTTTTGTCGCTAAGTGTACAATGGCACATGGACTTCAAGTGTTATAACTAGAGTCCGGATGTTAGGCATTTAAAAAGTTCAAAATAGGCAGGCAAAAAGGCACTAAAAATCATTAATATAAAAAATCAAAGTAGGCTCTTACAAAAAATGGATTACAACATAAAATGTTACAACCTTACGTAAAGAATATAAACATGTGTTATCAATACCATACGAAGATATGAGATATGATTTTGAAATTTGTTTTGCCTTTTTACAAAGTGTATACGTATGTTTTGTAGTATGTATGTGCTGCGAAACATGGCACTTCTTCGCGTAATTCACTGAAATTTTACACACTTTGCAAATCAATGTCACTGCAGAATATTTTTGCACCATATTATTTTTACGAAATTGGTCAGTTTGTCTTTTACTGTTGTCCGTTCTTTACGCATCGTGAAACAACTGTTCTAAAAGTAATAAGAAAAGAAAAAGAAAAAAAGCCACACACACTTGTCGCACAACTTTGTCTTTGAAGCACCTCTCTGTGAACGAGAACTACACACTGAATTCAGTGTTATCAACATAAAACATAATAAATATGTGTCATGAAGTTTGTCCATTTCAATTAATTTCATTGAAATACTAAGTTAATTTCAAGAAAAATGGCAAATAGGCATTGTAAGCTGAAATAGGGATTTGCAGGAAAAATTAACTTAATGTAAAACAACTCTATGGTCATCGGTATGAACATATATGAAGTCACTTTTAAAATATCTATAATAAATAACTGTAGGCATTTTCCCTAACATCCGGCCTCTAGTTATAACACTTCTAAAACACAAGAAAAATTTTCAACTAGATTTACAGGAAGGGGAATTTCTGCATCCACCAAGAAACTACGTTGTACACTACCCACTTCTCATGAAAAATTTAAGAACCTATAGTACCTACAAAAGTTCTGGGAAAAATCTGCACATAAGTTTTATAACAACCTTCAATGTAAAATACCAGCGAATCAAGGTATTTCATAACAATGTTGTGTTCATAGGTTTCTGTAACTAGTAAACTGACTCATTTTACTCTAACGTTAATAGTAGTGCTTTGCAAAACGTGTAAACGTTAGATTTTGTTTTTCATTTTCTGTAAAATGGGAAAGTTCATTGGTTTCCTCCTCTATAAATTGTGCACTTAAAAGAGAGTTTAATGAAAGAAGAGTCCTTGTACTTTACATCGTTAGATTAACTAGTATATTGTTACATTAAGATGTATCAAATATTATGCTTTCCCTAATATAGTGGACCACTAGACTTACATTAAAATAAAAAATAAATATGAATCTATCATAGTAATTAGCAACCAACTTTCTTTAGTAAAATGTACTGTTTATATATATATGTGTGTAATTCGTAAAGTGTTTGTTAATAATCTTTGCTCTGACATAAATAGTAGTGTTCTGTATTAATTGTGGAAACGCGGACACTTTTGTTATCCCTGTTTTGGCCAAAAATGGACATTCATCTTTCTTCCCCTGTAAGTTGTGTACTAAGAGACGCAATATAAAATAAGTGCACTTCAGGTTACATTGTTGGATCAGTTGTTAGACCATTTATAACCCATATAATACCTTCCATAATATATTTGTTTCAAAATATTGTAAACAATATTATAAGTATTATAGCGTTCAAAACTTAAATACATGTATCTCACTTTGAGTTTATTGTGACACTCATAGCTTTTCCCCTGGACCTTCATATCTTTACAAATTATTCAATTTAAAATTTTTCTGCTTTAATTTCAATGTGAGGAGATTGTAAGCAACTTCATAAAATATCAATAATTATTCTTTCATTCAGACTAACTTTTAAGAACACTTAATCATTTCAGGCGTGACTAACGGGCTTCCAATATAAAACCGGACCGGCCTCACGGAGTTTCACCCGGCACGCAGTGCTGTCTCTTCCTCCCGCAATTCACCCTGCCTGCCACCCTTCCTTGAACTGTTTCTTACCTTATAGAAAATGCTGGAAATGTCCTCCCGCACACGTGATATGGGATCACCTTGGTTTAGATAATGAACACGTGTACACTTGTAAGGTTTGAGTTTTAACAATTTTGTTGCTTTATGTGCAGAAGATACTGAAATCCCAACTTGTTGTGCTAATTTCGGTAATGAGTTTTGTGGTGAACGTTCCAAATTTTCGCCAATTTCGTCTAATTTTTCTTCGATGAGAACCGTACGCCTTCGCGTGTGTTTCTTATTTTGTACTGAACCAGTGGTCTCAAATTTAGTCACAAGATCGTGATTTGTCGATCTGGAAGGAGGTAATTGTCCAGGGAAGTTCCGAATAAATTCCTCGCGAACGCGACGAGCTGATTCGTATTTATAATAACATTTACACACTTAAATGCGCTGCTCTAATGTCAGCTGACGTCTCATCTTGTCGAACGATAGTAAACTGACTAGTTCAAGGACGAGCGGCTGGCAGAGTGAAATGCGGACGAGGAGAGAGCGCTGCCTGACGGGTGAAACCCCGTGAGGCCGGTCCAGGTTTATATTGGAAGCCCGGTATATATAAATGGCTACTTGATCCCACAGGTGTGCGAACTTCGTGCACACAAAAATACATGTGGAACACTTGTCCATCAACATATAATTGAGGCTATTTGAGCCTATAAAGGGTGCAAATTTTGCACAAAAATATGAAAACCTTTTCCATCACATCGAATAGTGTCTAACTATGAGACGAAAAAACATAATTCCTACTTTCAGGGGCCAAAGTATCTTGCGTAAGGAGTGCCATCTTCTATGCACTAAAATAATAAAAACTGTAAGGAATGCCATCTTCTATGCACTAAAACATGGAAACTTTGTCCATGTCACCGCCATTCATAACATTTTATTACCCTTATCACACACAATACAATGTGTGCTACGAACCTTCATCCCTAGCTTGAGGGTTGGAAAAATAGATGGGAAGCTGCGTCCATCCAAACAAAATTAATTACTTATCACACACAAATTCTTCAATATGTATTTCACACAAAACATTTGAAAATCATAATTACCTTACTTTGAGGCAAAATCAAATATCTTACTCCGAGACATAAAGTCATCAATAATTTTTAAGCTAGTCTGAATGAAATGTGTATTTTTAACACAAATATATTTACCTTGAAAACTTAGAAAAAATCATAAGACCAAACACTAGACCTATTTTACATTTGTAATAAATTCCTCACATTGAGCAAATTAATTTTAATATCAGTGTAAAGTGACAATATTTCTTTCAATAATTACTTTCTACATTAATTATTTGAGGGGGTGTTGAGCTAATTAAAACACAACATATTTATTTTATCAGATATATAGCCTAAATTTTTTAATGAACCTACTTAGGTAAATTATGTTACTCAATCAACCAATGAAGGTAAATTGAGGAATTTTAATCCAACTAAGTTAATTAAAGTCAATTAAAACAATTTTTATTTGATATTTTAGTTAGTCAACCAACAAAAGAGAACAAAAATTTGGAGATGAGCTAACCCATAAAACACAAAACATTGATAAATGCTAAAACAAACAATATTAATTACAATCACAATAATTACGAGTGAGATAGGATGCAAAGGTATTAGGAGGCACTTATTTTCGGCACTAATTATTTAACATACCTTATGTCCTTGATGATAACGTTGATCGCATTATGAAATCTGACTTCGCAGGCCAGTGCAAGCACCCTTAGGATCCGCCGCAGTGATAAATTCGCATCTTCAGGCGACGTCATCCGAGATTTGTGTGGATCCCGAAAAAAAGACTCGAAACCTGGAACTCCACCAGACGGTTGATTAGATCGTAGCATGCATTGTAGCACCAATAACATCACGGGTAGTTCAATTCAATTCTTGATATTTAATTTTATGATGGCAAGTGGCGTTACGAAAATACTTTGTAATAGAGATTTTCCGGAGAAGCGTATATTTGAGTGTAGTGGAGGGGGAAAAATGAAAAACCAGTTCCCAAATAAATTCAAATCACGGCAAAAAATCACTGCCGGAAAAACAAAAATAAAATAGGTCCAAAATTTGGCTCCCGGAGAACCAAAATGGTGGCCAACCTCAGTTCAGAGGGTCCGTTGAATGGCAAGGAGAGCATTAAAGGCCGTATGCAAATACATTAGTCTCTACTCAAATTACTTCCAATCACTGGTGAGCTGACTTTCCGTGAGCAAGTGCAAAGATCGAATTAGCTACCCACTAACTGGTGATGCATGAAAGTCGTCATTTTCGTAATATTGGCAAGAAATTACCCAGAATTCTCAGTGATAAAACCACTTCCGTTTTTTCGTCTGCTAGAGGAACGCATTTACGCTTGCGTCCCACAAATAATACCGTATACGACGACGTCGGCATCGCGCAATATTACGCCGATTCTCCTGTTCTTCCAGTTGAATTCTTTGGTAGACTCTATCAAATTCCTCTTCTTCGCGTATACCGGAAACATGATCGAAGTCTTCAAGGTCCGACATCTTTGATAAAGCAACAAGGTACGCGGCAAGGTTTCAAACTACATCGGTTACCATCGGTTACCATTGGTTCCCATCGGGTTGCTCACGATTCGTTTCTCTGATAAGTCACCTCGCCTAGTAGCTTAGGAATTTCACACAATTATTATCTCATGAACAGATTTTTGAGTACTGCAAAAACGTATTTAGATGCAACTTTCTCAGCAGAGTACATGTTGAGAACGACTTTACGGTCTAATGCGTTCATAGATTCGAGCCTAAGTGTGGACTGTATTGAAATTTACAAATGTGGATTATATCCACAAGTTCAAAATAAAACAGTATTTATCAATTATAAAACAAATGAAAATCGCACTTTACTGTATAATCAAAACGTATTTATGTTCCCATAAGTTCTTCAGCTTATTCAAATGTGTCACTTTGCACTATTGCATTACACTTATAATTTCTAAGTCATTTCTAAATATGTGACATGCATCACGGAGAGAGACGAGGAGGGGGATGTTGCTTACGTGAAATTTACTCTCATTCTGAAGACACAAAATAATTACTGCGTAATATAAACCTTGATGTAATAATTCTAGAAGATTCTTAGCTAGTTTGTATATATAATATTATAATGATATTATAATATATATAAATTATATAATATGTTCCATTATTGCAACTTGTGTTAAAATAACAGTATTGCAAATTTTTAAATAGTTTGTATAAGTAAGGTTGGTAGCTCTGAGCTTATCAGGCTACCTCCACAAATACGAAAGTGTTCAAGACATATGCATTATATAATAATATGTAAACCTAATTAATTGAACTAAAATATTACACTGAAACAACAAATTTTAATTTTTTGTCAATTATGGAATTAAAATGTCCAGATTTCATGTATTTTTCCATGCTGAATACGAAAATGACCAATGAAATTGTCAGTAGTGGTCTCGTTTTCGTTTTTTCGTAATTTTGAAAAAAAATATATTTGAGTAAAAATGTTTCCATCCGTTAAATCTGGTAATATTAAGACTAGCTTACCTCAGTTAAGAGTGTTTCCTTTTAGCTTGTCTGCTGTAATGAATCTTGGTGACATCTCTCTCACCACTGAGCCTACAATAGTTCAGCTAGCAGAGATGTATTCTATTTGCCTTGGTATCGGTCTTTCAAATGATGAGATGCAGTATGTTTTGTTCTCTATGTTCATCAGAAACTGCACCTCATTTTCCAGGTAAAAGTCCAAATGAGAGTGGAAAAAAAATGGGAATTTTAATGACATTACTGCATATCATTTCATGATAAGCCTCACAATGTCTGTAGTTTGGGACCGCGGTGGTTCCCCAAAAAATTTAAGGCAACTGCTCTGAATGATTCCCATGCATTTTTTTCTTTCCTTTCCAAAAGTTCCGAAGAATGTTTATCCTTGAAGAGTTCTCTGATCTAGGCAACCAATAAAAATTCACACAAATTCAATGAAATTACCAAACGGAATGTTATCAAGTATTCAATCTCTGATGAATATTAATATTTAGTAATTCTAATGATTTGAATGATTATTTCGTAACCCAAATGAAAATATTAAATAAGTTTCATGTTGACGTAGCAGGCGTAAATTGCTTCGACAAATATACACCTGGTTTTCAACCATGTACCAGTCTGGACATGTGTAGTATTCTTAAACTCAAAATCCACAATAAATGACAACATATGTGTCTTCAATAAAACAAATTAAATCATTTAAATGATTTTTCATTAAAGTATTCCTTTATTAATAGAAACCAAAATTTATGGTATGAACTTAACATTTTTCTCAAACAGTTAAATGAAACATGTCTTTTTACTTAATTAAGGCCAATTCCCTTAGGCTACAAAACAAATATTGAGCTGCGTCTTCTACAGCAAAATTTCTGTAAGTTGATAACAAATTCAACATTCTTCAAAACCATAAATTGAAACTTAGATATTTAAAACTATTCACTTGCTTTGAAATTTTATCATCAATTGTTATTTTTGCTCTTAAAGTTTCATGTCCTTTAATGCTAAAATTATAGTTTTATTCTTTGAAATTTTAAATTATAATTGGTACATATCATCATCATCATGAACAAATTCGTTTTAGGCCATGTGGCCTGTACGGTAAACCTAGCGAAGATGGTCTTGATCTTTCCACCGATGTTTTGGTCTTCCTTGGTCCCTATGTCCAGTTGGGGTATATTGGAATGCCAATTTTGGAAGTCTATTTCTTGCCATTCTTCTCAGATGATTTTTCCATTCTTGTTGGTATCTTTGGATATCTTCATTTAAACTTGCTACTCCAAGTTTCCTCTGATTTAGTAGTGTTCCTTTGGTGATCCAGTCTATTAACTCCTAACAATGATCGTAAGAAGCGCATTTGGCTTACTTGAAGTTTATGAGAGTTCTTTTATTTAAAATCCAAATTTCACTTCCGTATTTTAGAGCAGCTTTTGATGTGACGTTATGTAATCTTAGTTTTGTCATTGGTACATATGTTTTTCCAAATTCAAAATAGCATTAATTTTTTTATTGAGATTATTTATATAATTTGATACAGATATGTCAGAAGAAGTAGATGAACCATTTAAAATGTTGTCTGTTTTCCTTTCTTATTTAAATATGGAATTTATTCTCCACTGTACATTTAAATTCCAATCGTACACACAAACTTATTTTTATAACTTAAATTAAATTAGTTCTTGATTCAAGCACTGCAACTTGAAATGCTATCCTGGAATACAGAGTTATGGGACACACCATCGCCCACACAACGTTTGTATGTTTGTTGCGACCACGACAGGGCATAATCATAATGATAATAAATATATGATTAAAACTATAAAAAACATATACGATATACACTTGTTTATTATACCGGGAGATAGGAAATAAATATCCATCTTGAAATACAAATTAGTCATGCTGAAAGTTCATATAAGGGCTTTTTAAAATATAAAAAAGCGAGTATAAATTTATAATATTTTATAATAAAGTATCCTTGATCAAAACCATGCCACAACATTCCAGGATGTAAATTCATATCAACATGTTTTGATGGAAAGGCCAGAGATGTCCACATTAGATAAGAGGGAAATTGAGCTGCATGAAGTATAAGTGGAACAGAAATTTCCATTTTAACATAGATGAAAGTTTTGAACTACATCAGTTAAAAGGTTGTAAGAGGGTTGGAAGTGAAACCCGCTAAGCAAACCCCATGTGATGAAAGGGAAAGTAACTTTCCACCGAGTTTCCCCCGATTATACTTAAAAACGATCATATAATATTCGCGATTTTTTTACGAATCAAACTGGAGTCGGGGACGATCGTTCGCTTTCAGGTCCCCGGGGGCGAGGGAGCGTTCTGGGTATATGCAACTTCCTAATATTTCAGTACTAATAAATCATGTTTTTTTTAAATGGCCATTGCATTAGAAACTTTAAATACATTGTCTGATTATTAAAATTATGCTTTCAAATGAGAAGACCAAGGGTCGAACAAACTTAATAATTCAATTATAATCTAGAGTTATTTAGGAAGCTCCTGAATAATATCAAGATTTCAATAATTCGGCGGATTTCTAGCGACTTTTAGCTTCCTTTATTTAAAATTTTTGATCTGATTTGCTTAATTTTTTTTATGTCATGTTTTATTTAAAATAAATATGTTTGTTTATGGTTTTTTTATGTTTCTGTGTGCAAATGTGATTGTTTCCCCCCAAAACCAAGGCCAACCTCTCGGCCAAAAGTCACTTTAAAGGATAGACCCTTTTTTACGCTACGTAGGCTAGATCAGCTCGTTCGCACAATGTTTAAATGCGACAGTGTAGTCAGAGACTATTTCTCATTCAACAATGATGTATCTTATTTTTAACCAAATAATAATCCCGCATAACAAGAATAAAATTATAACAACAAACTAAAAATATTAATCATACATTTTACCTGGCATAGATATGCCTTAATCTTTAAAGGTTTTAATACAATTATTAGTCTTATACTAGACATAAGTGCAATACATGATTACAGAGATCGACAATTTTTACTTTTGTCGATTTTCATGTAAATGTGATTTTTTGCCTAAATCGGTTCACTGATCAGGGACGGAGCCTGTTTCTCCACAGCATTTCAGGTTTGCATAATCACCTAATCTACAGCCAAAGCTTTGGAAAGCAATATAGGAGTGGAGGCAAATGAAACAAATAACATGGTAGAAAGTAATTGAGACCTTTTTAATATCGGAAAAGCAAATTTGTTCTTGTCAAATTATTATGCACAGGTATATGTCTATGAGTTTCGTTTGTTGCATTTCTGTTTGTGTATCATGTTAGATACCCCAGCCATAGTCAGACGTCATGTTATTCCACAACCATGCTTATCAGATTTTTAAGTTCCTGTGTGTCTGCCAAATTGTCCGAAAATGACTAGGTGCGACATTAGAAATAATTTTTAAACTTACCCCATCCTAACGTCTAACTTATCAAGAATATCTTCTTTGTATAGCTGCTTATTCTGCCAAGGAAACGTTACACAACTTTTTTTAAACTTCCATGCTTGTTGTTCTATTTCGCATTATGCTTTCAAATGTTCACAGAATCAACTGGTTCACATATACCCTTTTTTAAACTTGCCGTTGATAGATTGGGATGACTATACAGGATTAGAAACGTTCCTGTTTTAGCTAATGCTCCCACATACTGTTTCATCAGGCCTGATTTTATGTGCGTCGGAGGTAAACGTGATCCACAAATTCTCATTCACAAAGTTCTTCGATTTTGCAGCTAGTTCTCCCTCATTAGTCCAGTCTCTATTTTTCATGCTCATATATACTCTTACTGTCCCATTTCTCACGTATAGCTTGTACCCTGTTGCTGGCGGAGAGGGGTGCCAATCTTTTTAAGTCACTGGTGTTCTTCAGACTTCACATTTTGAAGTGGTATTCTTCATGATTTGTACATCCTCTTAGGTTGTGTACTGAATATGAAATTGGAAATTGATGCCAGCTCATTTCAAATGTGTCGTTAATGCGGCTCAAAAATACTCTGAAAATCAGATTTTGTAATAAATAGGCCGCAATAAGTAGATCTGCAGAGGAAATGAAAAAAAAAACTGATATCCTTTTCATGTTGCAGGAGAGAAGATGAATTGAATTGAGAAGACTGAATAAAGTTATCTTATGAGAAAATTTCCAGAACCTAAGGATCCGTCCTAATAATAGAATTTGAGTCTTTACTATCAGATTTATAATTTTTTTTTATTTTTTGTCTTTAGTATTTTTTATAATATCACTAACAAAACTCAAAATAGATGAATAAACCATTTAAAATTATGTATTTGGTTTTTATTCCATCCATTCTCTTTCTTATGTATCCGCCCAGTTTTCTAACACAAACTTCTACACACTAACTTTGTTCTATCTCTTAAATGCAAAACTAACTCACCTTGTATGTTAGCGAAATTTTCAATACATTCCTTTTAAAATCCAATTGGTTGTAAAACAAATTTTTTTATCGTGTATATAGTAATTTCAATTTTCCTGTGAAGTTTAGAAAGAAAAAATGTTAATTATTTTTATAGCAAAACAAATTTTAAAATATTTTTTTCCGCCGTAACCACGTAACCGTGATGCTATTGTTGAACCGCGACGTTTTGAATGTCGTAGCTTTATTTTTCTTTTATTGAGAAGTATGAATGATCTTTAGATTATTATATATTTCAAATAATGCAAAAAAAGTGTTGTACATGTAGTGCAGTTTGAAAAAAGGTCTATAGTAATGTAGGTAGCAAGGACATTATTTATATATTTATGAAGTTTTTACAAGGCGAATAAAAAGAGCGGTTATGGAGTCTTTGTAGGAAAGAAAAGATTACAGTTGTATGGCCATGGCAAAATAATGCCAGAGCAAAGATTGCCTAAAATTGTTATGGAATGTATCCCACTGGAAAGGAGGAAGAGAGGTAGACCAAAGAAAACTTGGATAGAATGGGTAGGAGAGCAGCTATTGAATATGAGAGGGTTGGAAGAAGATCAATGGATTGACAGAGAGGAATGGCATTTGGTTTCCGGAAGACGGCGGCCTGTCAGATGTCATGATACCAGATGATGATGAATTACTATATAAATAACTATATTTTATTACTGGATTACAGGTTTTCACGGCTGGTAATCATATATATACTAAAAGATTCTGGGCTATTGTGCGTGGTCTATCACTGGTTGTTTTTGAGACGTTTCTCCCTCAACTGTGTAGGGCATCTTCAGTGGGCAAGTGCTTCTAGGTGCTGTTCCCTCTAGATAAATCCACTCGTCACTTCGTGACTCGTGAATTTATCGATGATTTGGGAAATCTCTCATGGCATTACGAGAATATGTTAATAAACAGTAACTCAGGTTAAAAGAGATAGAATTTATTTTGCATCTATACCCCTCTGATATCTCGGTAGTCATTTTTTTTGTTTCAAAAATACTACGGTCTATTGGTATAGTTAATTTACAGTTCGAAATTAATCAGACCTGCTTCATAATTCAATAATCAAGACAGGTTTTATGACACATCATTAATACTATTAGTTCTTTAATATAATCAGAATTTTTTACATAACCAGTAAATGCTATAATATTTTCTTTATTTTTGTGATATAAAGTTGAATAGACCTTTATATTGGCCTATCCAACATCGGTATAACAGTCAAAACATGGAAATGCATTTGACATCGAGTAGGTTTGTGGAATAAGGAATTGTGTGTAAAGCAAGCGACAGTGTCGGCATACCGTAGTAGTTACACCCCATAGTAGAGGGTTCTATTCACAATCATGACGTCACAACACGTGACAAGATTTGTTATTAAGTTTGCACACAGCACGGGAAAACTGCACATATACATTGCTGTACTTTGCAAAATAGCTGAAAACACAAAATAAAATGAACATTTATGAGTTTAATTAAGTTGATATATCAATACAAGATCATATGTCCAGGTTCAATACCCGGCGAGGATGGAATTTTTAATCGTTAAAGTTTCAAATTTGGGACTAAGAAGGAAGTTACTGTACAATTTTAAATCGCTAGATTAAACACCAGATGACTGAATTGAATTCCAAACCGCGCCGAAATACGCATGTTGAGAAAGAATGTGGTATTGCTGATAACGATTCGTCTGTCGGATGGAGTCGCTAAACCTGGCGGTTCTCTTGGTATTTTATTACAGGAGCTACCTCCACGAAATGAATGGTATTTTTATTGGTCTTACAAGGTATAAAATGGATTAGATATAATTTCTATTTAATAAAAATACTTGTACAATATCTCCACTGAGAATATGGAAATATATTATTCATAACATTATTTTACGAGTCAGATATGTCGATTGGAAACATTATGATCTGACATATCGCATGCAAGATTTTTCTTCCCTACATTCTTGCTGTAGCAGTTGGGAATTTAATTATAAATAAACATTATTTTACAGAATATTTAGAGCAGGACGTGCGGCACGAATAGGGAATGAAAGACGTGCATGGAAGCTTCTTGTAGGAAAACCAGAGAGGAAAACGTCCAGTTGGTAGACCAAGAATGAGGTGGGAGAATAAAATTAAGTATGATATGAGGGAAGTAGGTTATACAGAAAATGATTAGAAAGCATTAGCTCAGGATAGGGATGTATGGAGAACTTATGTCCGCAAGGCCATGAACATACGGGTTCGATAGTGCCAGTAAGTAAGTTAAGGAATTGAATTTCTTTACTCTAAATCTGTCTCTTACATAGTTCTTATGTTAATTTCCCAATTTTATTATAAGTTTTCGTACGCTAAAAGATGTTGCATTTAAGATAATTTTCTACTATTATTTTCAATTTTATTCTAAAATATTTGATCATCTTTAGTTATATCCGATCAGGAACTTTGAATGTATTGAGGGTCCGTTGCGTTCATCTGTTGATTTCTGCAAATGCATTGATCATAATGTTTAATGAAACGTGAAAACTATAATTAATTATAAAATAGGTTGTGCTAATGAAATTGCTACACAGCATTTGCCACGACTGAGGAAATCCACGAGGGAAAAAGATTGATTGATTTGAATTTGGAACCGTCCGAATGCTTGTTTGTAGTTTACACATTAACCAAAAGAGGGCAGACAACGATGTGCAAGTGCGCGTGCCATCTAGCGACAGAAATTTAAAAGATGTTTCCTTCATTATTCTCCAGAGGGGAGTAGAAGTCACGTTGACTACAGTGACACCTGCTAGTGACACTTAAAATAATATTTTATTACTTACAAATGCCGATAACTCAGTAGATATTGAAACAGCTACACTTTGTACTTTTTAAAACTAATACTTCTTCACATGTTTTTAATCATCCAAGCATTTTCGAAAGACAACGATTCTGGTTAAACTTTTAAATGATGATGAGGCTTCTGCCTCAATGTGTGAAGTGATTTTTAAGAACCAAAATTATTATAACATTTTATGAACTTCATAACAAATATTCATAACAATATATAGTATTTTCTAAGACATTTATAGGCAATTTCTTCTTCTTCTTCTTCCTTCCAAGTATTAGGCCAAGGCGTGTTACGATCCTATAGAAAATTTTCCCTCCAGCGTTTCAAAGGACGGGCAGAGATCTTCGTCCTCTTGGTATATAATTATAAACAGCTTTGGGGATCCGATTTGAACTCATTCTTTCAAGATGGTGTTTCCAATTTAGTTGGTACTGTTTATATATTCCAAAATTGGCGTAGTCTTCAATTCTTTTAAGATATCGGTGTTCCTTTTTCGATCCCATCTGGTGTAACCCGCTGTTCTGCGCATGAATCTCATTTCACAAGCCGTTATTCTGCTTTCATGTTGTTTTTTTAGTGTCCATGCTTCACTACCATAGGTCAACACTGGTCTAGCCAAAGTGTTATATAAACGTAATCTGGTGTTTTTTGTACAAGGGATGGCTTCATAACTTGATTAATAATTCCCAAACTTTTATTATAACTAGTAGCTTTTTTCAGGGATATCCTTTTTATAGACAATTTATGTAATTGATAACACTTATTCAAAGCAATAAGATATTCTGTTTTACAATGTATAGTATAATATTGTTATAGTAAGCTACAACCCTAACATGCCTTGGAGCGGAATAGGGTTTCAAAATATTTTGGAGATTCAATAATAATAATAATCATCCAAGGATTAAGCCGTTGGCTCATTCTGGTTTCACGAAAGCTAGAATTGTTAGTACTTTCTGACCATGTTCTGTGTGGGCGTCCAATATTTCTCCTTCCGTAGGTGTCTAATTCAGCAATAATTTTGTAAATACTCGTATCTCTTCTGACATTCTATCAACATGTTCTTTCCAGGCGTTCCTATATTTAACTATTCGATCTGTACGTTTCAAAATATTTAGTCCCCTTCTTATATCTTCATTTAATTTTTATCTCGCAGATAATATCCTGCTATATTTTTTAAAAAATCATCTCAATTGCTTCCAATTTTTGTTCTTTGTTTTTAGTGATCGTCCAATATTCTGATCCGTACATCAATACAAGAACAGCCATTACTTTATAAAATTTAATTTTTATTTATTTTCTTGTATAAAAAACTACACTTTTTTAAATTCCTTCATATGAAGTTGGAACTTTTCTATGACTAAATTCAAATATTTAAATTTAACACAGATTTACCTGAATAGTATTTTTTCAAAGTAGTTCAATTTTAAATTTGACTTCATCAAATTGAGAAAAAAATCCACGATTTTATTGAGATTGTGTCCAAATTTGTTAAACCCATTCTGTATATATATTCTCCAAACTTTATAATATTTCGTTTCAAATAAAAAAATGTTTGATCTAGTTTTATTTTTTATAAATATTAGGCCTACAGGAAAAAATGAAAATAGTCAATAACTGTTGACAAGTATATCCATTTTCATATTAAAATATGAATGAAATCTCGATCCAAAATCAGTAAATTATGAGAAAAAATATTTTAAAGTAAAATTAAAATATTTAGATATTTATTTTACATGTGGTACTTCAACAATTACGTGATAATCAACAAAGGTTTTAAACTAATTAATTTAAGAACATTAATAGTTGATCCGTTGTTACCTACATTTCGTTTCGGCGGCACGAACTCTATTCCCGGTGGGGTAAGTGTAAGGGATTTTAAATTCCTCCTTGGGTACCGGTGGATATTCATTGTACTATCATCACTTGTAGTATTAGTGGAGATATTTTTTAAAAAAGGAGATAGAATAAAAATTATGAAATACAAATATTACGAATATAAGCTATTATTTTTATAACCAATACATTTATTAATCTTTTATGAAATATAGTGGATAAAATTAGGTACATTTTTAGATCATAAAAAATCCATCGACTCCAGCCGGGTTTGGACCCGCGACTCTTGGGACCAGAGCAAGTGACATAGTAACCACTAGTCTACTACGGTCAATGCTTATTTCATCTATTAAAAGTATTATAGGTCCTACATTTTAAGATTCCCCCACATAACGTATATATAGACATCAGTGGCGTGTATTGGATATTTTTTAGGGTAAGCAATTTGGAAGTAAATGCCAGAAACTTTTTTTTACTGAAATATCGTCTTTTCCATGGAGAGGAAATAAGTTTCTTTTGGATTTTGTCAATTACTCCCTTTTCAGTTTAATTCCGTCTAACAGTTTAATTAGACATATATATGTATTACAAAGCTGTATTTTAGTGGATGAAATGGAATTATCGAAAAACAGAGAATTTACTTGTCGAAATTTTTCACATTCAAATGTTCTTCTAAAAATAATAATCAGTCTAAATTACTGAATCTATAACTTATTTGACGCAGTATAGTGTCAAAAATTTTACATAAATTTGTCTGTGTTTTGTCTTGGTGTCAAAAGTTTCACCTGTAGATTTTTTTTTGTTCAAATTCTTCCCGTTTGTTTTCTAGGATATTTTTTATTCTTTTAATCTATTTATGCGGTAATCATTATCGTGATATTTTGCTTGCGTAGCAAATAAACTGTCATTACAAGGAAAATATTAACAAACGTATTCAATATAAAATTGAAATCAAATCTTGCAGTGTGATCAAAACTCCATGTGCAGCAATATAAGCTTCCTGATCCCAATATTATTGTCTGGATTCGTAATTTTTTCAAAGACAGAAATTAGCACATCCCGATACTCATGTACTATTCCAACCAAACTAGAACTGTAATTTTACCACGTTGAAGACACTCTTGCCAACCGTTTCTTTATTTCTTCATCAAAAACCCTGTTCTTTTGGTTGATTTTGAAAAGAATGCAGCTAGTCCATTCAACGTATGGAACAAAATGTATTCTTTAATGATGGTCGCGGATTAGAATAATACTAAATGAACGAAAATTGCATTTGGAAAAGTGTTTTTCACTTTCGATTGCAGTCCATTCAACTGACTTCCCGTGACAGATGCTAACTGTGTGCAATAAGTTCGTTTCCACATCCGAAATCATGAATCAGTTGAACCACTATATTGTATAATGCCTCGACTGTTCTATTATCAGAAACGTTAATGGATCCTAAAAATCGTTCATGTACTTGGCCACCGTCGATGACGTACCGAAACACAGGATATAGCTGAGAGAAATTACTTATGCCTGTTGCCTCATCTAAAACAATGCAAATAAAATTTGATTCATTGATCCTCTTCTTTGATTTGTCCATTAATACGTTTGGTATGGACGGATTAGATCATTCTGGATTAAATTTGACATTCCTGTAAATGTCATAGAATGTTCTAAATGGTGTTTAGTTTCTCGTCATATTCACCGAGTAATTTCACGAGTTCAACGTAATTGTATTTATTGATAGAGTCGCGTCATATCTCTACTCTGACAAAAAAAAACTATATCGATGAAGCGTTTTGCTATGACTATTTTTTCTTACAAGATTGAATTGCAAATCCCGATTTTTTTCTTATTGTCCAACATATGTTCAATTCTCGACTTACCGAAGATTTTTCATTTATGATGGAGATCAAATTATTTTTAGATAGACTATGCTTTTTAGTGGCTTTATGTATGTTTCCCATGTCGCAATAACTCGCACTGTTTCATAAAGATCTTTCGTTATTAAACAGAAAACATGTCCGTGCACGAGGACACCCTTTTAATCACTCGTTACTCTTGTAAATTTGCGACTTGAAACGCCTTACACCTTAGTTGTGATATTTAATTCAGGAATAAGTCTACCTCTTTGTATTACTCGTTCATCTTCGAACGAGCTCCAGGCAAATTTACATTTAGGATAGCACATATTACACAGTCACATGCGCTTTGACCACTGACTTGCCCCGATTGATTGTGAGCTTCCACATTTTCAACACTGCTGTACGCAAGAAGCAGAAGTGCTTACCTTCCAGCCATAACGCATTATGTACATTCCATTATTAAAATGAAGTTAATATATTTTACCATAATAATATTATCTTAATATACCAATACTTCAATATAGACACAATTGCTATTGAGAAATGTAGGACCACAAGCTTAATTAAAATATAATAATTATGATTTAAAATAAGTTTACACTACTAGCCAAGTCCCGCACATTTCATATTGCAGGACCACAGATAACGAAAACTTACGACGACACACGATCACGTCCGAGCAACTTCTAGCTTATCGTGTAGAACAAGAGTGGATTATAGCTGGGGAGCTGGATGGAGCAAATCGACTACGCAAATAATGACCAGGTCACTAATATTATTTTTAAATTGCATTGAAATGTTATGTTAATCAATACTTATTATTTCTATGATGTACCGCATTATTTGTATTTTTTTAGTCCTGGGTAAGCAATGCTTACCTTGCGTCTATTGAATACACGCCACTGATAGACATGTGCTAGGTAGGCCGAATAAATAAATAAATAAATAAATAAATAAATAAATAAATATATATATATATATATATATATATATATATATATATATATATATATACACACAAACTAATAACCGGCGTGCGCTGCTACGCCTAAATAAATAACAATTAATGAGCTTTTATGTTTAGTTGAATAAGTAAGAGGACAAATAATAATAAATTCATATTCTTTAAAGATACCCTGCTGATTACCCGGCGTTGCCTGGGAATCTACTTATCCCAATCTTCTTGACATAAATGAGCTGAAATACGAAACTTAACGTGTTTTATGTTTAGTTAAATAAGTGAAGGCAAAAATTAAAATCATAATTATCTTTAGATACCCCTAGCTGTTTACCTGGCGTTGTCTTGGAATCTACTCATCCCGATCTTTTTGGCATAAATGAGCTGAAAGACAAAAATTAATGTAAGTTACTTCTTATGATTAGTTGAATAAGTAAAATGAAAAATAATTATAAATATATATCATAATTATTATAAGATTCCCCGTGCTGATTACGCGGTATTGCCCAGGAATTTACTTATCTCGATCTTCTTGGCATAAGTGAGTTAAAAGACAAATTTCATTATTGTGAGTTATCCATAAAAGAATATTCGCCATTTGCTGCTATGCTTGCACAGGAATCTACGTTACTTGTCTCGATCTTCTTGGCATCAATGAAAGACAAAAAATAGTTATTGCGAGTTATCCGTAAGAGATAAACATATGCTATCGCGCATTTTTTGTAGAGCTTTTTGAGATATTCAATTCTGTGTACATTAATTTTGTGTATTTGTTTTGGTTTAGGCAGCGTAAGCCATTTAAGCGTCCAAAGAGCTAATTTTTTCACGGTTTGCACTACAAAGAGCGATTTTTAAGGGTGTAGGATTTGAGTACCACAGCTCCCTCATAGCCTATGTTCATCCAGGGAATCTCCTGAACATTTTGCAAAAAGCCCCATCACAATCGCATCAACCGTATGGCCGCGCATAAAGTACGAAAAACAAACAAACATTAATTTATATGTCATTTTATTTTATTCATTTAGACTGTTAGAAAGCGAAACACGTTTTCTTACACGTAAAAATGTAAGCACTTATTCGACCAATGAAAACGCAGTTCATACATCAAGTTTGTTAACATTACAACTAAAACTTTGCTCGGATTGATTTAGTCCATCTTTATTCTCTTTTCGTCTTATAGCAGTATACATTTTATATCTCTAGAACAGGGAGCCGGCCATTGATAAAATCTCCAACATGGAGGACTAGGTGATTTGTCATTGAGGTTGTCTTCTTATAACCATCAGAGAATCAACACCGAGTTATAAGGCACAACTGTTAGATTTGGTTCTCTTTTCTTTTTATTATTATTATTCCTTCTTGTTTTACCTTTTTGTTAAACACTGTTTTCCTTCTTGTTTTACTTTTTTGTTAACTTTCTGTTATTCTTACATATAGACACAAGGAGAAGACACACACCCATACCCAAGGTGGATATTAAAAATCCCCTACCCCGCTGGGAATCGAACCCGGGTCGCCGGAGTGGAAGGTAGGGACTCTACCTACTACGCAACACTAATTGACTTATGAATAAATAATGGTAAGATAAAAAAATAAAGAATTCAAATATAAACTTTACCAATGCATGTATTATTAGCGGTTGTCCACTTTCTGTCATCACTCTCGTGTACACACCCTCACAACAAAGTCGAAAAATCTGTTCCTCCATGACATTTCTGGTTTCATTCCTGCTGCTGTACCACAGCTACGACAACCGGTATCACTGCACCTCGACTGTCGCTGTTCCTGAGCAATTCAATGGAAACATCATACCGAGGAATGCATTTTAAATGTTGCATTTGATATTTTTCACAGTAACTACTTTAATTAAAGAGAGGAGTATAACTAACAAATACTTACTTACTTACTGGCACTATCGAACCCGTAGATTCATGGCTGCGCGGACATAAGTTCTTCATACATACCTATCCTGAGCTAATGCTTTCAATCATTCCCTGTATCATAGTTAATGTTGTTCTCCCACCTCATTTTTGGTCTACCAACTGGGCGTTTTCCCTCTGCTTTCCTACAAGAAGCTTCCATGCACGTCTTTCATTCCCCATACGCTCAACATGTCCTGCCCATAGCAGTCTACGAGACTTAACTGTTATTATTATATCTGGCTTCCTATAAAGACCATGTAGTTCATTATTATGTAGTCTTCTCCATTCACCTGTCTGTTCATCTCTCTTTGGTCCAAACATTTTCATAAGAACTTAATTCTCAAAAACTCGTAATCTCATTTCCTCCCTTAAAGTAAGAATCCATGTTTCGCAACCATATAATATAACTGGTAAGATAGTAGTTTTATATATTTTTAGTTTAACGTTTTTTGAACGGAGTTGGGACATCAAGAGTCTCTGCAATGCATAATAGCACGCATTTCCAGAATTGAACCTATGTTTAATTTCTTTGTGCATCTCATTCGTATTTGTGATTATTGTTCCTAGGTATTTGAATTCAGCCACTTCCTTAAAATTTACCTCATTTGTATTAGCTGTCCATTTCCATTATTTAATGAATTTCTACGTGTGGCCATATATTTAGTTTTATTTATATTTACTTCCAGTCCTAATTTCTTAGTGTTCCTCAATAGTGTGTGCGTGTTGTCCTTTAGTATCTCCTCGCTATCGGCCAACAATACTACATAATCAGCATAAACTAACAGCTTAATAATACCATTGAGTTGTAAGCCTTCCTCATTCTCTAAAGATTTAATGGCATGCTCTAGTACAAAATTAAATAGTAGAGGAGATAGTACATCTCCTTGCTTCAAACCATTCTGGGTTTCAAAAGTGTCCGAAAACTGTTTGCCTACACGCACCCTATTCTTTGTGCCATTTAGACACATTCGTATAAGTCTAACTAACTTTCTAGGAATTCCAAACTCTAGCAGGATACTATATAATTTCTCCCTCTTAATTGAACCATATGCTTTTTTGAAGTCTACATATAGTTGATGTACAGTACCATTATATTCCCATTTCTTTTCTAAAATCTGTCTTATACTAAAATCTGATCTGTTGTAGACCTGTTTCTTCTAAATGCACATTGATGATCTCCTAGAATGTCATCAATGTAGGGAGTAAGTCTGCTTACTAATATATTTGTTAGAATTTTGTACGAAGTTGAAAGTAATGAGATGTCCCTGTAGTTGTTGCAATAAGTTTTATCTCCTTTCTTATAAATTGGTAAGATAATCGATTCAATAAAAAACGAGATATTGACTGAATTGAACAAGATGCATGAAACAATAAAATTCACCGGGGAATAATGCAATGAACTCTCTATATATCACACTAACAGAAAATATAAATAGCAATAGTTTAGATATCAGCTTTTACAGAAAACCAACCAGTGATACAATTATCATTCATACAAAATGTAGAGACGCTCCCAGAACAAGAAATCGGTACCTTTACCAGCCTCGTTAACAGAACGAGAAAACTTCCGCTTAAACAAGAAAATTATAATAAATAACTAAAATACATCAAACTTCTAGCCTCCAAAGACGGTTTTAATGAAGAAATAATGGATAATAAAATAACAATTAAAGAGAGAACAATTGATAAACTTAAGAGCAGTAAATAGGGAAATTGATGAAAATAGAACTAAGTGGTTAACTCTCACGTATGCTGGTCTCGAAAGACAAAAGCTGGCTAAAACTATGATAAAAATATGATACAAATTTTAGAATTGCATATAGAAGAAACAACAAATTAAATAATATAATTACAAATAAAACAGAAGAAAGAGTTATATATAAAACAAAAAGGTGGTTTACCAACTAAAATGAAAGAGCTGTGATAAGTTTTATATTGGTAGAATGACAAGAAATTTCAATGTATATGATATAATGAACATATTAAGAATTTCAGACTTGATGAAGTTTTTCAAAAGATGTCATAGAAACAGGTCATCAATTTAATATCATCGATAACACATTATCTATCATCCATATAGAAGACAACAAATTTAAGGTCAACATTCTGAAAGAGATTGAGATATTAAAAGAAACCAGAAACACTCACCTGCTTAATGAAAACACATCCAGTGACGTCAACGCTCTATACAAGAATCTCAAAAACAACTAGTAAGAATATACAAGCTGATGATGGAAGTAGGCTGCGAAAGTACTCCACATCTTACATCTAAAGTTGAGGAGACTGTGATCTTAGGTATCTACTTTAATTTTTCAAAATTTTAAATATCTTCTGTAAAGCAAAGAATGAAAATAAATCACTTAAAAAATCCAAAGAAAGGTATTATGGATTGGAAATACGGAAAACAGAGAACCTTGGTATACAATTCCTTTCGAAATATTTTGTCAACTAAATATAAAGTTAATATTTAAATGAGAGTTATAGTTAAGGTGCAGATTATGTATGTATCTAACCATTGCTCAAGAAAACACAACTTGAAACAAAATGACATACAGGTTTTTTTAATCAATGTAAAATTTCTTTACGGAAGAAAAAACTATTACACGGGAACTAATTTCTAAGTACATTTAATATTTTTAGTCAGTAGACATCAATTTACACTGAATAGAATTAACAGGTTCTTCATACAAATGTAGTACAGCACATTTACCTTCATGCTGGTAATTATCTTAACACATGGCACGTCTGCTCTACTTCAAAATGGGAGGTTTTATAGAAATGCAATTTAGAAATTTAAATTTAAAAAAATCATCACCCACATAAGTAGACATTGTTTGGCGCAAGATTGAATGATTTGTAGTTACGGTTCATCCCCATCCTTGTATTAATAAAAGTTTCACAACGGTTCGTCCAAAAGAGTCTTGAGATTGAGGATGATTGTACAGAATCTTGAATTCAAATAATGACTTAATCAATGCCAAATTCTAGAAAACATGACATGATATTGACATCAGATACTCAAGGACATACAAATTAGATTGTTAAATGCATATTTATAAAGTTTTTAAGTGAAATAGTACCTGGATGTTCCCATGTAACCGCAGGATAGTATCTGACCTCCATTCATACAAGCATACACTCAACCTGAAATATAATTACATAATTTAATAATACTGCATTTTATGACATTGGAATAATAAAAATAAAAATAATGAAAATAAAAATGATAAAAATAATAATGAAAATAGAAATGATAATAATAATAATGTAATAAGAATAATAAAAATGATAACAATAATAATGATGATGATAATAATAATGTAATAACGATGATAAGAATAATAAAAATAATAATAATGTAATAACAATAATAATAATGACAATAATAATAATAAATAATAACAATGATAATAATTGTAACAAAAGCAACAAAAAATACATTACCAACAAGTACTTACATACTGACCATTTATTCCCCAGTCACCTGGGTGTCCCAGTTATTTCATTATCTCCCCACGGGACCAGGGGTTTGCACCGGTTTACTTACCTGCCGAAGCACATGTTCGACCACTGCAACACTACCCGTCCCTGGTGTACCTTCATCGGCTCATTCTTGAAATCTTGAATTCATCCTGCAGGTTCACTTGCATAGCCTGAAAGACAAGAAAGGCATCATGTCAGCACAACTCTCGGAGATCCAGATATTTGTGCCTTTTCAAGAATCGGGGTATAACAGTTATACCTCGAAGCTTGGGTTTACGTTATTCAGAAAATAAGTTTAATAAACTATGAAATGTCAATATCATCTCAGAATTCAATAGAAGACAAACTAATGTATGTTACTACTCAGATCAACAAGACACTATTGTACAAAATGTGAAACTTTTGTGGGCAAATAATTGAATATACCTTAACATACTTCATTCAATTTTAGACCAAATAATATCTGCTCATGTGGGGTGATAATTTTTTTTATTTCTCTATATTACATTTTTAGAAAACCTCTAATTTTAAGTGTCACAGTATGACAAAGCGAGAATGAAGCTGTTTTACTACATTGTTTGAAGCAGCTTAAGGTTATACAATTCCATGTGACACAAAATTAGCGAAAGTTGGTAGCTGCACACAGAATTAATTACCATGTAATTTTTTCCTTTATTCAAGAAATTTTCGATAAAAGTATAGAAAAAACCTATATGTGATATCGTCTAAAGTTGTGCTTTCTTGAGCAATTTTATGCATGCAAATAAAATATATGTATGTTACATTTTTTATATCTTAATTCATATAATATACCTATTTTCACCATAACGTTCATACAGTAATCTTATATGTTATGTAATGAAATCATCCATTTTAATGCACCCATCCAGGCTACAATATTCTTACCAAAATAGTTCTTCTACAGTTTTATCTCCTCCTCAGATAATTTATTTTACCCACTCATTGTGCTGGAATTATTTGAATGACTTCCATGTACTTTTGTTATCAATCTCCCATCTTCAATTTAGTCTTGTTTTTCTTCATGGCATCAAATTTATTTCCAAATGTAGTTTCCTAGAAAGATAAATGTTTATAAACTGATTAGTACATTTTTACCCTTATTGTGGTAATTGTATAGGCAAAATATGGTAATTGTATAGGCAAAATATCAAAATCAAATTATGAAGAAGTGTCAGAATTCAAATAACTTGCAACGATAAAATACAGAAATGAATTACGCAGAGGATCACCCTGGAATCGCATGATATAAGTTATATTTTACATGACGGGGTATCTTGTCTCAAATTAAATGGCGATTATATATTAATAGGCTGCGAATCAGTTGTCTTACTTTAAGACAAGAAAAAATTGTGTGCATTTGAGAATAAAATGCATAGGAAAATCTATTGACCAAACAGAGACATATAGAGACACATGAGTGTAGGAAACTACCTAACAGTGAACTCCATGATCTTGATCGAAAACCAGACATAATATGAGGAATTAAATTTAGTAGACTCCGATGGGCATGACTAATGAGTTCGGGAGATTTTCCCTAAGTCCATAATCGTTGTTACAAGATATTTTTTTACTATACAATCAAGATCTTCTTCCTTCTAAGTGTCGAGTAGAAGTGCCAGTGTAAGTGTGTTAAATTTTGTCCTCATGAGTTCCGTATCGAAGTCAGGACCAATTATTCCCATATATGGTCTATACCCTAACTCTCATTTTGATTGGTTAGAATATTTAATCACATGTCCTCCAAGGGCGTAACTATTTTATTTAAACCACCACCTACCTTTTGATTTTATTCTCACGGCTAGGGACCGTGTTTGCCAGCTTGGGCTTTTCGCGATTGTAAATTTGGAGTTTGACATTTCTCCAAAACGTGAGTTTTGAAGATAGACCCAGCTTAAACATTTCAGGTCTAATTTGAGGAGTTACATGTTTATGACCTCTTTTACTTAGGGTTTCAACCGCTTCTTGTGAGAACTATTTACCAACATGAAACTTAATTTATTTTTAACTATATTCTATTCCTTCATTATTTATTCATTTCTTATATTCATTAATCACTATTAGGGCCGTATCATATTCGTCTCACAATGCCTCTTGTTAAAACAAAAAAAAAAATACTAACGTAAAGTTATAAATTTTTTTTTTTAACACAGCTCCCTTTAGAAGATAAGTAATTAAATATGCTAATTACATCAAACCAAAATGTATTAAACTATTACTTTTCCTACAAGTACCATATATGGAAATGTTTTTACAAACACCAAATAGATTATATTATTGAACATATATCACCCTGGTTTACTTACAGTTTTCTGCATATTACCACTAGAACAACAACAAAAAAAACATGTACATTTAAACTCAATTTGCGATCGGTGATTCACCTTACTTATTTTTTTTTATAATCAACAAATGTTTTTCTTATTTTAACCCTATGGGTACTTTATCATATCCCATACATCTTCTCTTTTTTTTTCACTTTATTATACGTTTGTTTCTGTTTTAATTATGTCACTTTTTACTCACACGCTAGGTAATTTCGCATAATACGTTTTCCATATATCACTCAGTTTATTTTTGCAATGTCATGCACATTTTTTTTATATCATCCCTCTATATCGTTCGCACTTTCCATGGTTCACACTTTACATATGCACTGGAACTCACTTATTATAAACTAACATGTTTTTTTATTCTAATTAGCTACTAATTTATTCTATTTGGGTCATTTATTTATTTAATGAGACATAGATCTTAATGTTGCCGTAAACATATTTGCCCTCTTTTAATCAAATGGTAACTTTACTAATTAGTTTCCTATGTAATTTTCGATGATCACCCTTTATAAATAAGTATATTGGTATTTAATAATAATCATGTATGTTTATATCGCGATCTCAGTTTTCAGAACATTTCACGATTCATCATAATAATTCATTTGTAAATCTATTTTTTTTTTTTAAATATAGGCGCTCCCTTCGCTGTGGTCATTAAAAATTTATTCTCAGCATGTTCACTGACTGATCTTCACAATACCTTGAAAAACTATTTATTCTTTATGGAACTCCTTTATTCATCATTCGCATATTATTTTTATTCAATCGATTAAGGTGGAAATTATCCTTATTTATTTACTTCTCGGTAACATAATATCACATTTCATACGCGCAGAACCGTCGTTGTATACAGAATTTTATATCATCGTAGCTCATATTCGTCAATTTCGTTTTTTGACGACAATTTATATTTCATTAGTAAAACAACTCGACAACACCGGTCGAATCAAAATCATGTCGCTCTATCTACCCATAATAATTCTCGCTACCATATGAGCGAACGTTTATCATTTAAAAGGACATAATATAAACGCCTCCTTCGGGCTTTGATCCTGTATTAATTAATTCTTTCACTTTGTCTACACTATATTTTTTTATCTGTCACCAATCATAACTGTTAAAAGGACGACGCCTTAACCTCTTTCTTAAATTTTCGTATGCTTATAACGCTTCCATTTTATTCCTTAAGAATAATATTAGATTTTTAAGAACATTAACTATGAAGTTATAATAGCACATGTTTAATTTGTATATATATATATATATATATATATATATATATATTTTTTTTTTTTCAATTATGTTTAAAAGTTTGGTTTAAACATTCATTTCCTTCGTTTCACATCGTATTTGGGTAAGTAACTTGTTTTCGACAAATGAATTTTGTACCTGTGAAGGGTGTGCCTATTTCCGTCTCACTCGCACTCTTTCATCTTTTACAAACATTTTAAGTTTAGTGAACTGATTTTTATCTCTATTCTAGACTGGGTTCAACGTTTTCTTAAATATTCCCACTACGATCAGCTGTTCATTTCTTTGTAATTTTCACAATTTACTTATTATTATCGTCTCTGTTATCGTTCACGCTTTAGATTAAGGCAAATATACATGCTAATTATTTTTATTATTTTTTTTATATAAAGCGGGGTGGTGCCTCTCGCTCCCTCTGTAAATTTAAATTTTCTTCCCCTGTTTTGGTCAACATTTATCTAGTCTCATTATGTTTTCCAGTGAGTACCAATATAAACCCTTTTAAACTATTTCTCATTAAATTTTCCTAATACTAATCTGACATATGCATGACCAACACTTCTTGCATTTATCCTACTAATATATTCTTACTTTTTAATTACACATTTATTTAATTGTTGTGCATACAATGCAGATGCATGTTAATGTCTAACTGATATTACATCCATTCTAACAGGATAGTATGAATTTTGCATTCTACCATTTTGCGATAATTTCGCGCCCGGATCAAATATTTCAGCACGATATTTTTCTAGATAACATTTTCTCTCATCATGCACTAATTTAGTACAGTACTTCATTATGTTACTTTTGAATCTAACGTATTGACTGTTTTTCGACCATTTCCTCCTATTTATTTGGCGCTTCTTTATTACGCGGTATGACTTACGTATATTTTCTTTACGTACTACCTTTTTCTTGTTTTTCTTTTCATACTTTGTTCGTATCTTTTCCATGCATCTACTTTGCATATCCCCATTTTCAACTTGGAATACTGAGCGGATGTTTGGCTGTACCGAAATCATCAGGTCAGTTGTTCCATTTTGATTTAATTTAACATCATTAATAACATGCATTTCATTATTGCATTTAAATATATTTCCATGTAATTCATCATCATTGGTTTGAGGTATTTTGTTTACATCTATAATAGTTGGCTCGCATTCTTTTCCCTCATTCTGAAGTGTCATTTCCCTATCTGAGTCCCTTTGAGTTTGATCTACAGTACTTTCACCTGTTGTAGTAACTACCACACCAATATCATTGTTACTTTTACATTTATTTTCTTGGGGAGTTTCATATATTCCTGTCTCCCTTTCATCATAATTATTTCTACCTATCTCACCCTTTCCTGCTAAACTAGTGGTAAATTTTTCTCCTGTCCCCTGAATTTCTGATTTTAAAGAATCTCGAGTTTGTTTTATTGCTAATCTCCAATTGCTCATGTCTTCCCTCATTGCTTTATGACTTTGTTTCATTTCTTCCCTAATTTCTTTATGACCTTGTTTCATTTCTTCCATAATTTCTTTCTTAAACGACTCTAAATTATTACCAACAATTTCTTGTATTTGCCATATGAGGTTTCGAACGTCGCTCTGGGACATATTTATTCTATTTGAATCATCTCCATTTCCATTTAAGGGGGTGTTCAGGCTATCATTATGCCTTGTCCCTGCTTCTACATCATCATCAGGCCTATTTCCTAATGACGCATGCCCTTCTATTACATTTTCATTATTTCCTTCCATTATTTATTTTATTCTACAATTTATTAATATTAATATTTATTTTCTATCCACAAAAATTATTTTTTTTATGTTATTCATGAAACGATGATTATTTTCAACTAATCATAAGGATATTGGAACCCTATATTTCATCTTCGGAGCCTGAGCGGGGATAGTAGGAACGTCACTTATTTTTGGTTTACAAGACCAATATTTTACTTACATTATTAGAACTATTATTAATGTTAATACCTTTATATATATGTATTACTTTTTTTTTTTGGAATTTGGGTTTTTTCTTCAAATCGAAAACATTTATTTTCAACACTCTAACACTTTCGTTTAATTTGTTAATTTTCCACATCCTTTATTTTTCCGTCTTTTGACAACTTTTATGTTCTATTATTTTTTTTAACAAATCTGTCACTTTACCTTGGTATATCTTCATTTGTTTGTCTTACGTCAGGTTTGTAGAGATCCGCCATCGGTTATCTAGGTTGATCTGCTCCTGGATTGTTGTCCACTCCTGGCTGCTCCTTCCATCTCGTGGTTTGAATGTTGTCTTCCACCCTGTTGCTGGATCATGATGTTCAGTCCACAACTTTCGTGAGTCGCTCTTATTTTGAATGCACTCACGTTGAAAAAAAAACTTTGTCACTGTAAAAAAGACCCTTTCGTTGGGCGACACTTTGGGGCGGTAATTTGGAGGTGGCTTGTTAAATGTCACTTGGGTTTCACTTTGATTTAATTGTGAATTTACTTGCCCTTCCTCGGTAGCTAGTCGGTTCCTGTTTCAGGGTGAGCGCTGAGACTCCTATCTATAACGGGTTCGGAAGGAGAATTGCGTGGGAACAGACAATCACTAATTATTTGAATTATTTTATTTAATTAATCTCTGCCAATTTAAATGAACGTTACACAGTAAAAATAAAACTGTTCTGTCCCTGGCCTTCGATATTTCGCTAATGAGGACTAGCAAATGACTAATGAGTTCGGGAGATTTTCCCTAAGTCCATAATCGTTGTTACAAGATATTTTTTTACTATACAATCAAGATCTTCTTCCTTCTAAGTGTCGAGTAGAAGTGCCAGTGTAAGTGTGTTAAATTTTGTCCTCATGAGTTCCGTATCGAAGTCAGGACCAATTATTCCCATATATGGTCTATACCCTAACTCTCATTTTGATTGGTTAGAATATTTAATCACATGTCCTCCAAGGGCGTAACTATTTTATTTAAACCACCACCTACCTTTTGATTTTATTCTCACGGCTAGGGACCGTGTTTGCCAGCTTGGGCTTTTCGCGATTGTAAATTTGGAGTTTGACATTTCTCCAAAACGTGAGTTTTGAAGCTAGACCCAGCTTAAACATTTCAGGTCTAATTTGAGGAGTTACATGTTTATGACCTCTTTTACTTAGGGTTTCAACCGCTTCTTGTGAGAACTATTTACCAACATGAAACTTAATTTATTTTTAACTATATTCTATTCCTTCATTATTTATTCATTTCTTATATTCATTAATCACTATTAGGGCCGTATCATATTCGTCTCATTTGTAAGACAGAAACTGAATCATCGGGTTTAGGAATGGGCTAAAGACCAAACACGTGAAAATTATATTTAGTGCTGCAAAGTATCTCGAAGCTTTGCTCTACGCATGAGTTGTAAGAATGAAAAGAGAATCCTTCCCTAGAGAATGATACATAGTTTCAGGAATATATTGTATCTTAAGTTGTACATCGCAAAACTAAATTCGGAACGATAGTATAAAAATCGTAATAAATTGGACACACTCTCGGAATGGAACTAGACATTATGTTAAAGAGAGTTTTGGAATGGAATCAACAGGGACTGCCCAGGAAAAGTAGAAAATAGAAATTTATATGGGTAAGCACAATAATAATAGAAAATGAACAAGGAGCAAAAAGCTGGGAATAGCCAAGAATTTAGCAAAAACAAAGTCCGTTGACGCTACTAGTACTAACAAGGGAAATGTCAACTATTTCATGATGAAATCTACCTTGTAATGTCTTCCAGAGAAGGGTTGTGATGTATCAAGGCCGTGTATAAAAAATGATCTGCCTTTTTAACTGCAAGACATTAAAATCCAGCGTTCAGTTCTCTCATTTAAACCATAGGCAAATAATTCAACTCGGGAGATTGGATAACCCTCGTAGCAGCGTGCCGCCTCACTTCACTACACTCTTACTTATGTAGGGAGTCAATCCGCTCTATACACTGCTGAATTCTAGCTTCAGTTTCTGTACCTTGCAGTTAACAAACAGAAGATTTTATTTGGACATGGCCTTGGTACATCACAGTGTTTCGCTGCGAGAAATTTCAAGATGGATTTCGGTAGGCAAGAGGTGACAGTTCCCTTGTAAGTTGGATGAACATAGAAAGTATACAAGAATGCATAAGTAGTACTGATGTTTCTGCTATAGCTAATAAAAATGACACCTCTGACATCATTCAAGTAGAAAAACATTTCATTGCTTTCAAAATGATTCCTACTGACAAAGAGATTAACTATGGAGAATAAGACACTGTGCACAAATCATGAGCTGGATTCAACCACTTATAAGTATATATAACTTAATTTCAATTTTTGCAGATTTGTTTTAATAATACAGTTGTCTCCCTCCATTTCTTGAACATACTTTTTGTGTGATGCTTTGTTTATATCACAGCACAATTCCGGTGAAATGAATAGGTTTGAAATGTGGCTATAGTGCCGAAAATGCTAAATTTTACTGAATATGCCTTGATTTAATTAATTTTATGTTCTTTTAGGCACGTAAATTATAATTTTTAATGCTCCAAGTCCTATGTCTACACATTTAATTAAATAATGTGATAATTATTTCCTTGTCAACCAACGATATAATATAATATGGATTTTTCTTTTTAATATTAAGAGCTTAAGAATGATTTTATTTTTATGATCGGTATTTTCATTAATATATTCCATTATGTTATTACTATTATTGAAAATCTGTTTCATTTTGTTTCTTATTCTTCTTCATAATCCAAGCATTAAGCCTGTTGGCTCGTTCCGGTTTCATGAAAGCTAGAATTGTTAAAATTTTTCAGACTATATTCTGTGTGGGCGTCCAAATATTTCTCCTTCAGTGTGGTTTATAATTTGGCAATAATATTGTAAATCTTTCTTCTGGCATTCTATTAACATGTTCCCTTTTATTTAATTATTTGATCTATAAGTTTGAAAAATATTTAGTTTTCCTTTTATATATACCCGTAAAACTTGTTCAAAGCGGAATCCAGTGGGACAATTTTTTTTGACATTAGACAACAGTGCACATTATAAAAAACAGAAATTTTTAATCAGTCTTAGATTTTAGAGCACCGTGTTTGTCTTTTTATGTGCCTTGAATTAATTGTAGTTCCGCTGCCGTTGGAAAATGAAGAATGGTATGTACGAGCGACTTAGACGGTAACGCGCAAAAAACAGTCCCGTTTCTTTGGCGTTAAAAATGTCTCTAGGTGCGTATCCTGAAATTACAGTATGCAGTTTCGGCTTCCGCTCACTAACTATACTATCGTCCACATCCTCTGATTCCCCGCAAATATCATTCCCCATTATATTGTGTTGTCTTTTAAAACTTTCCATAACCAACCTGAAGATGCCTTGAAGTAGTTATCCCCTAGGGACATAGCAACAGCTAGAGCTTGACTATGGAGCATCGGTCCGGACATTTGCAGATTTTTTCATCGTTGTAAAACGCTCCCACACCTCGTTTTATTTATTCATTACCCCCCTTTTTTTTGATCCACCTTATTTGACCATTATTTGCGTCCATTTATTCATTATTTTTTCTTTGTGTTTTAAAATCTGATAAACTTACATTTTTGCCACATTCAAATATAGTTTGCTTATTACGCGTACTGTGATTTTTTTTCTTTATCTTCAATCACTTTCACTTTTTCGTTTAATGACAACGATACATACGATTTAGCCATCTTGATTCCATAAATCCAGAACGCTACATGTGAAAGATACATACACAATCGGTCTCAGATCTTAAACTAATTTAAGATTTTACAGTGCACGGGTTATTTGTAAGACAGACGTCATACGCCAAATATTTGTTAAACGAACCTGTATTTTGCAAAACAGGCGTGCAGTGAGGCCGAAAGAAAATTATAGGTAAGGTAGTAACTCTACTTCACCCGGCGGCAGGAATCATCACTTACTGTTAAGTCGTCTAATGGGAATTCAATGAAGTGGTAACTAATTTATTTATCTTTCTATCGTTCCTCCTTATAAACATTTTTTTTCTTGAATTGTGTTGAAATATTGTTCTGTGTCCGCGTTGGACAGATTATGCTTTATACAAAATAATTGCACGTAAAATTACTGTTATTTGCCGGGAGCAACAAATTTGCTCACATTGGACACATTTCCGCATTATTCACGTTCCGTATTTAACAAGTTTTTTACTATATCTTCATTTATTTTCTTATCCAATAGAGTATATCCTGCTATATTTCTTAAAAATCTCATCTCAGTTTCTTCCAATCTTGTTTCTTGTCTTTTAGTGATCGTCCAACATTCTGATCCATTCTTCAATTCAGGAACAACCATTACTTTATCAATTTCAATTTTTGTTCCTTTTCTTGTATGTTTGAGGGTTCTTTTAATAGTGCCACACATTAGATTAAAATCATCTATTTTATCATTGATATCTTCAATTTTAACATATGAAGGGTCCAAAGTAAAAACTATGAATGTCACAAAATCACAAAAATTTAGATTTTATATTCTTAATGTTTGAGCTGTTCCCCAGCAACGTTTAAAAGGTAAAAAACTGATTAAAAAAGCTAAGGCCGACGTTTCATAAGGTTTTGAAAATGACGTGTACGGGGTAATCAATGAAGGTCCATGTTTTTCAAGGCAAAAACAATGAGAGTCCATTAGATCTCAACAGATGTGTATAAAAATTAGTTGACACAATGTTGCCTGTAAACAGAATATGGAGCAAAAATGCAAATATTGCTTTATGAAAACCATTGTTGCATCAATATTTTATTTTCATTATTGTCACAGTTTTATTATTTCTAGTTCATGTGCAGCTTTGAAGGATTTAACATTATGTTAATCATTAGTGAAACAGAAGTGGGAGATAATGCAAGGCTGACGGAGAAGAGGCCCAGGCTTGGAAGGATGAGTGACGTTAAGAAAAAAATTACTGTGTATTTCTCATGAGACTAGACCAGATTGCCACTGTTCTCGTTTGAAATGTTTTGAAGCGATCACATCAAGAGATAGAAATAACTTGGTTTTGAAATTTAATGTCATGGAGAATTATGATGCCCAGAGCAGTTACCTAGGAGGAATCATAAACGTTAACTTTGTTTCGCGAAGAAGATCAAGAAAGAAATGGGATGATGCAAATTTACACTCACATTCCTACAGGTACGAAGTGCGAGTTGTTAGACAGTGATTTGATTGATGTGCCTGTTTGTTGCAAGGCTTTAATGGTGTAACAAGAAGACATATTGAGACAATTTAGACCAAATTAGTTGTAACAGGTTCTATTGGTAAATATGGATGTGGTACACACGATGTTAGGCCAAATAAATTAAAGCAGGAAACTGAGACTGCTATTCATTGTCACATTCATTCAATTAAAGGCAGAACGTCTCATTATAATCTTCATGACAGTCAACGTACTTATTTTCCAGAGGAATAAAATTGACTATATTTGACATGCCATGTACTTGGAAATGAACCCGCAAATCCTGTATCTAATGAAACTTGCCGTCACATTTTCAACACAAAGTATATCTCCTTCGGTTACCCGCGCGCCGATTCATGCAGTGTGTGTGAGATGAGTTCAAAGTTAAAAAGAGAGCTCTTGGACGCTGTCAAATTTGTCAATTGCTGAAGAGATATTTAAAGTAAATTTAGAGTTAAAAGGGCTCAGCACAGAACAAGAATTCCACTTACGAAGAGAAGAATCGTTTTTCACAAGAAAATGCCAAGCTGACCTGTCAATTCAGAAGATCAATTCACATGAATCTGTCTGTTTTCACTTTGAAGCGAACCTAAATTTTCGCAATGTTAGTACCCACCCACAGTAATTCTGCCCGAGGGCAGGTCTTTCACTGCAATCATAGCATTTCAATAATATGCTTTGAAGCTTTACTAAGGAATTGTAGGTGTGGTAGCTTCCCGTTGCTTTCCACATCGGTGAAGGATGATGATGATAATGATAAGGTTGATTATGACGGCCGGATGATTTTCGGGGACCGTTGGGCCCTAAGCTTCCTGACATTGTCTTACAGGTGAGGAAAACCCCCGATTAAACCTCTCCCAGGAGCCTGTCCCGACCGGAATCAAACCCGGGCCCACTGCATAACAGTAGCACGCTACCTCGAGACCACAGCGGTGGACAATGTTAGTACAAATTATGTATATTATAAATGACAGTTATCATTTCACTTATTTAATTGTCATGTTCTTTCGAGTAGTAAGTCAGTACTTTACGCACACGACGAGTCTATAGGGAAGAAAGGTTCAGATGATGTGTCGATGATATATAATTTTATTTTTCATGTTCTTGGGGATGAAGTTGAGCATTTGACATTCGTTTTTGACTTTTGGTGTGGACAGAACAACTATACAGCTATAAACGTTTTCTATTATCTTGTCCATGTACGAAAGAGTTTCAAACCATCACTGTAGTATATCAGATTAGAGATCATTCCTACATGAAATGCGATCGGAACGTAGCTCTTATTAATCAAAGAAATAGAGCTGAATTCCCTAAGCAATGGAGAGACCATGTCAGAGCTGCAAGACAGAAACCAAACCATTTTATTGTGGAGGAATGTGACCAAAGTTTGTCAGCAGGTGGGGAAAACATTTAGACATCTTCTTTAAACCAAAATGTCAATTCCAAGACCCAATACGACTTTACGATTGATCACACTCAGCCCCGACTAGACTTACATCGAAGTACGTACACTTAGCGACAAAAAAAAATGAGCTGTTTCAAAAAGGAGAGTCCCTGTTATGACCCACTGCGCATACTCGAAAAGCTAAAGCTGTTATTCACCAGGTAACGCACTGCTAAATGTTTTAAATACGCTCTATTTTGTTTTAATCGTCTTAAACAGTTAAATAAGACAGAAGAGACGTGTTTCTAGATATTTACGAGAGTTCGGCAAATGCAGTATTACTCAAATTGCGACATTTCAAATAAAGTTAAACTCTCGTTCATAGTGCAAAAGTGCAAGACAATCAATATTTAGACAACTAGTATCCGACGTTCGAGTAGCGTAGTTCGTTAAACCACTTAAAAGGAGGTGAAATATATATGAAAGCCAGGGTTCGAATCCTTCAACAATGTTTTTTTATGCATTTATATTTTCGCAAAATATATCCTATAAGTGCTATAACATTTAATTACTGCGACGTAGTATACGTCCACTATACACTATATTAAGTAATATAACACTATTTAGCTACCGGTATAAACTTAATTGTATGGCAGTACCACGTTTTAATAATAATGCTATAAATTTATGTAATAAAAGATAATATAGCTTCATATATTTGTGTGTTTATTTACTTATTATGTATTAATGAGGAAAAGGTTTCACCCTTCAATTAAAATATTTGGTTTATATATGTCAAGTCCAGCATAATAACAGCCCATAGATGATGGACAATAATAAAAAAATAGTAATATTATTATTTTTATTGTCCATCATCCTTGGTGGTAATAATAATAATAATAATAATAATAATAATATTAGTATTTAATATTATTATTATTAATTGGATGTATCAAAAGATGTGAAGAATCTAATTAACTGCGGATGGAAATGAACTCAAAATGTACCCAAGGAATATAGAATTAAAAAAGGCAGATCAGTAATAACAATGTTAAACGGCGTTTTGTGGGATACCAAATTAGAAATTTATAAATCAATAATTCGAAGCACGCTAAATTTCGGTGCAGAAACTTGGCAATTGAATACAAATTTGAGTTTAAAGCTAATGTCTAATGAAATGGATTATTCTAGGCGCTCAACTAGACATTCTAAATTGGAGAAAAAATATATAAATAAATACAATCATGCAACAAATGAAAGTCCAAAATTCATTATTAGATTTTGTGAGACACAGACACTGGAATGGTATGGTCATACACATAGGATGCCAAAGAAAAGATTACCCAGACAAGCTTTGGAATGGATTCCACCTGGGAAAGGAAAGAGAGGTTCACCTAGATTTAAATGGATGGATGATGTAAGAAGTGGTATGAGGTAGCTGGGTCTGGAAGAATTGGAATGTGAAGATAGAGGAAAATGGTGAAAGAAGATAAAAATGTAAAAAGTGTTGGGCACAGGAAGATGTTTTAATACATTGTAAACCTATTTATAAATAAATAAATAAATAAATAAATAATAATAAAAATAGTAATACTTCCAAATAGTATTACTTCCAAATAGTAATACCATTCTTCCTTTAAGAATGGACAGACAGAATAAAATAGAGAGCATTTTAACAATTAAAAAATGTAACCTCATCGGGAATTGAACATGTGATCTTAAGCATACGAATTAAGCCACTAAGCACTGAGATAAGCGTATGGTGAATAATTGAGCTTAAAAGAATACACTTCAACGGAATAAGTGAAACGTATTGTAGCTCTATGTGCAATTAATTTACTCGTGTGAATCGCGCGTTGGAAGTTAAAATATTCCAGATCAAGAGTCAGTCCATTCTTTTTTGTCGCTAAGTGTACAATGGCACATGGACTTCAAGTGTTATAACTAGAGTCCGGATGTTAGGCATTTAAAAAGTTCAAAATAGGCAGGCAAAAAGGCACTAAAAATCATTAATATAAAAAATCAAAGTAGGCTCTTACAAAAAATGGATTACAACATAAAATGTTACAACCTTACGTAAAGAATATAAACATGTGTTATGAATACCATACGAAGATATGAGATATGATTTTGAAATTTGTTTTTCCTTTTTACAAAGTGCATACGTATGTTTTGTAGTATGTATGTGCTGCGAAACATGGCACTTCTTCGCGTAATTCACTGAAATTTTACACACTTTGCAAATCAATGTTACTGCAGAATATTTTTGCACCATATTATTTCACGAAATTGGTCAGTTTGTCTTTTACTGTTGTCCGTTCTTTACGCATCGTGAAACAACTGTTCTAAAAGTAATAAAAAAAAGAACAAGAAAAAAAAGCCACACACACTTGTCGCACAACTTTGTCTTTGAAGCACCTCTCTGTGAACGAGAACTACAGACTGAATTCAGTGTTATCAACATAAAAAATAATAGATATGTGTCATGAAGTTTGTCCATTTCAATTAATTTCATTGAAATACTAAGTTAATTTCAAGAAAAATGGCAAATAGGCATTGTAAGCTGAAATAGGGATTTGCAGGAAAAATTAACTTAATGTAAAACAACTAGCCGCTTTACAGGAAGTTAGGTGGCCAGGAGAAGGTAGTCAGGAATCAGGAATCTTTGCATTATACTATGGGGGTGCAGAAAGACCTGCATTTGGAACGGGTTTTTTAGTCAGAAGGAGGATCCTATCTGCTATCCGAGATATTAAATTTGTTAGTGATAGGATATCATACATAATTCTAAAGGGTAAACGACATGATTTTATAATTGTAAATGTACATGCCCCCACAGAAGATAAAGATGACAAGATCAAGGATGAGTTCTATGAAGAATTAGAATGCTTATTTGATAGCCTTTCACGATATCATATGAAAATTGTCGTAGGAGATTTTAATGCAAAAGTGGGGCGGGAAGATATATTCAAACCAACAATAGGCAAATTCAGTCTTCATGAAGATAGTAACGACAACGGGGTTAGATTAGTCACATTTGCCACATCAAAGAATCTCATTGTTAAGAGCACAACATTTCAGCATAAGGATATTCATAAATACACCTGGACGTCCCCAGATGGAGAAACTCGGAACCAGATAGATCATGTATTAGTGGATAAACGCTGGCACAGTAGCATCATTGATATTAGATCAGTTAGAGGGACAGACTGCAATTCGGATCATCATCTGGTCAGAGTGAAAATTAGACAACGGCTATCGCTTATGAGAGGAACGAATGCTAAAGATGATTCTGTAAGATATGAATTAAAAAACTTGAAAAATGATGACATGCGGCAAGAATACCAAATCAAAATTGCTAATAGATTTGAAGTACTGGAATCTTCAGATGACAATGTGGCAAACGAAGAAGAAACTGATATAAATAAAGAATGGGAGGCTATAAGAGATACTATTGTATTGTCAGCATCAGAAAGCATTGGTTGTTTAAAAAAGAGGCAAAACAAGAAATGGTTTGATGAGGAATGTGCCGACATTGTAAAGAAAAGAAAGCTAGCAAAAATGAAATGGTTACACGAGCCAAATGAGGTAAATTTAGAGCAATTGGGTAGTGTTAGACGTGAAACCACCAAGTTACTAAAGAGTAAAAAGAGGGAATATTTGAGAGAGAAGATTAATGATCTGGAAATGAATGCAAAAAATAGGAACATTAGAGAATTATATCAGGGAATTAGTATAGAGAAGAAGGGGTTTCAGGCTAGAACAAACATAATTCGGAATGAAAAAGGGGATATGATTGCAGATTCTAGGAGTATATTAAATAGATGGAAAGGTTACTTTAATCAGCTATTAAATGTACATACAGAACAGGACATTGAGGAGGATAATTTACAGACAGCAGAAATGCTAGTCGCAGAGCCAAGTGCATTAGAGGTTGAAATGGCGATTGAAAAATTGAAGATGTATAAAGCATCAGGTTCAGATGAGATCCCAGCAGAACTGATAAAATCAGGGGGAGAAAAATTGATGGACAACATACGCTGGTTGCTTAGTAAGATTTGGGAAAAAGAAGCTCTTCCAGATGAATGGAAGGAATCAATTATCATACCAATTTATAAGAAAGGAGATAAAACTGATTGCAACAACTACAGGGGCATCTCATTACTTTCAACTTCGTACAAAATTCTAACAAATATATTAGTAAGCAGACTTACTCCCTATATTGATGACATTCTAGGAGATCATCAATGTGCATTTAGAAGAAACAGGTCTACAACAGATCAGATTTTCAGTATAAGACAGATTTTAGAGAAGAAATGGGAATATAATGGTACTGTACATCAACTATATGTAGACTTCAAAAAAGCATATGATTCAATTAAGAAGGAGAAGTTATATAGTATCCTGCTGGAGTTCGGAATTCCTAAAAAGTTAGTTAGACTTATACGAATGTGTCTAAATGGCTCAAAGAGTAGGGTGCGTGTAGGCAAACAGTTTTCAGACACTTTTGAAATCCAGAATGGGTTGAAGCAAGGAGATGCACTATCTCCTCTACTATTTAATTTTGTACTAGAGCATGCAATTAAATCTTTAGAGAATGAGGAAGGCTTGCAACTCAATGGTATTAATAAGCTGTTAGTTTATGCTGATGATGTAGTACTACTGGCCGATAGCGAGGAGATACTAAAGGCCAACACGCACACACTATTGAGTAACACCAAGAAATTAGGACTGGAGGTAAATATCAGTAAAACTAAATATATGGTCACACGTAGAAATTCAGTATATAATGGAAATGGACAGCTAATGACAAATGAGGGAAATTTTGAGGAAGTGGCTGAATTCAAATACCTAGGAACAATAATCACAAATAGGAATGAGATGCACAAAGAAATTAAACATAGGCTCAATTCTGGAAATGCATGCTATTATGCATTGCAGAGACTTTTGATGTCCCAACTCCTTTCAAAAAACGTTAAGCTGAAAATATATAAAACTATTATACTACCAGTTATATTATATGGGTGTGAAACATGGACTCTTACTTTAAGGGAGGAAAGGAGATTACGAGTATTTGAGAATAAAGTTCTTAGGAAAATTTTTGGACCAAAGAGAGATGAACAGACAGGTGAATGGAGAAGACTACATAACAATGAACTACATGGTCTTTATAGGAAGCCAGATATAATAAGAACAGTTAAGTCTCGTAGACTGCGATGGGCAGGACATGTTGCGCGTATGGGGAATGAAAGACGTGCATGGAAGCTTCTTGTAGGAAAGCCAGAGGGAAAACGCCCAGTTGGTAGGCCAAGAATGAGGTGGGAGAACAACATTAACAATGATTTGAGGGAAGCAGATTATACAGGGAATGATTGGAAAGCATTGGTTCAGGATAGGGATGTTTGGAGAGCTTATGTCCGCGCGGCCATGAACCTTCGGGTTTGATAGTGCCAGTGAGTAAGTAAGTAAGTAAAACAACTCTATGGTCATCGGTATGAACATATATGAAGTCACATTTACAATATCTATAATAAATAACTGTAGGCATTTTCCCTAACATCCGGCCTCTAGTTATAACACTTCCAAAACACAAGAAAATTTTTCAACTAGATTTACAGGAAGGGGAATTTCTGCATCCACCAAGAAGCTACGTTGTACATGAAAAATTTAAGAACCTATAGTACCTACCAAAGTTCTGGGAAAAATCTGCACATAAGTTTCATAACAATGTTGTGTTCATAGGTTTCTGTAACTTGTATACTGACTCATTTTTACTCTAACGTTAATAGTAGTGCTTTGCAAATCGTGTAAACGTTATATTTTGTTTTTCATTTTCTGTAAAATGGAAAAGTTCATTGGTTTCCTCCTCTATAAATTGTGCACTTAAAAGAGAGTTTAATGAAAGAAGAGTCCTAGTACTTTACATTGTTAGATTAACTAGTATATTGTTACATTAAGAGGTATCAAATATTATGCTTTCCCTGATATAGTGGACCACTAGACTTACATTAAAAATAAAAAATAAATATGAATCTATCATAGTAATTAGCAACCAACTTTCTTTAGTAAAATGTACTGTTTATATAGATGTGTAATTCGTAAAGTGTTTGTTAATAGTCTTTGCTCTGACATAAATAGTAGTGTTCTGTATTAATTGTGGAAACGCGGACACTTTTTTATCCCTGTTTAGGCCAAAAATGGACATTCATCTTTCTTCCCCTGTAAGTTGTGTACTAAGAGACAGCAATATAAAATAAGTGCACTTCAGGTTACATTGTTGGATCAGTTGTTAGACCATTTATAACCCAATATAATACCTTCCATAATATATTTGTTTCAAAATATTGTAAACAATATTATAAATATTATAGCGTTTCAAAACTTAAAATACATTTATCTCACTTTGAGTTTATTGTGACACTCATAGTTTTTCCCCTGGACCTATCTTTACAAATTATTCAATTTTAAATTTTTCTGCTTTAATTTCAATGTGAGGAGATTGTAAGCAACTTCATAAAATATCAATAATTATTCTTTCATTCAGACCAACTTTTAAGAACACTTAATCATTTCAGGCGTGAACTAACGGGCTTCCAATATAAAACCGGACCGGCCTCACGGAGTTTCAACCAGCACGCAGTGCTGTCTCTTCCTGCCGCAATTCACCCTGCCTGGCACCCTTCCTTGAACTGTTTCTTACCTTATAGAAAATGCTGCAAATGTTGTCCTCCCGCACACGTGCTATGGGATCACCTTGGTTTAGATAATGAACACGTGTACACTTGTAAGGTTTGAGTTTTAACAATTTTGTTGCTTTATGTGCAGAAGATACTGAAATCCCAACTTGTGCTAATTTCGGTAATGATTTTTGTGGTGAACGTTCCAAATTTTCGCCAATTTCGTCTAATTTTTCTTCGATGAGAACCGTACGCCTTCGCGTGTGTTTCTTATTTTGTACTGAACCAGTGGTCTCAAATTTAGTCACAAGATCGTGAATTGTCGATCTGGAAGGAGGTAATTGTCCAGGGAAATTCCGAATAAATTCCTCGCGAACGCGACGAGCTGATTCGTATTTATAACAACATTTACACACTTAAATGCGCTGCTCTAATGTCAGCTGACGTCTCATCTTGTCGAACGATAGTAAACTGACTAGTTCAAGGACGAGCGGCTGGCAGAGTGAAATGCGGACGAGGAGAGAGCGCTGCCTGACGGGTGAAACCCCGTGAGGCCGGTCCAGGTTTATATTGGAAGCCCGGTATATAATAAATGGCTACTTGATCCCACAGGTGTGCGAACTTCGTGCACACAAAAATACATGTGGAACATCAACATTTAATTGAGGCTATTTGAGCCTATAAAGGGTGCAAATTTTGCACAAAAATATGAAAACCTTTTCCATCACATCGAACAGTGTCTACCTATGAGACGAAAAAACATAATTCCTACTTTCAGGGGCCAAAGTATCTTGCGTAAGGAGTGCCATCTTCTATGCACTAAAATAATAAAAACTGTAAGGAGTGCCATCTTCTATGCACTAAAACATGAAAACTTTGTCCATGTCACCGCCATTCATAACATTTTATTAACCTTATCACACACAATACAATGTGTCCTACGAACCTTCATCCCTAGCTTGAGGGTTGGAAAAATAGATGGGAAGCTGCGTCCATCCAAACAAAAGTAATTACTTATCACACACAAATTCTTCAATATGTATTTCACACAAAACATTTGCAAATCATAATTACCTTACTTTGAGACATAAAATCATCAATAATTTTTAAGCTAGTCTGAATTAAATGTGTATTTTTAACACAAATAAATTTACCTTGAAAACTTAGAAAAAATCATAAGACCAAACACTAGACCTAATTTTACATTTGTAATAAAATTCCTCACATTGAGCAAATTAATTTTAATATCAGTGTAAAGTGACAATATTTCTTTCAATAATTACTTTCTACATTAATTATTTGAGGGGGTGTTGAGCTAATTAAAACACAACATATTTATTTTATCAGATATATAGCCTAAATTTTTTAATGAACCTACTTAGGTAAATTATGTTACTCAATCAACCAATGAAGGTAAATTGAGGTATTTTAATCCAACTAAGTTAATTAAAGTCAATTAAACCAATTTTATTTGATATTTTAGTTAGTCAACCAACAAAAGAGAACTAAAATTTGGAGATGAGCTAACCCATAAAACACAAAACCTTGATAAATGCTAAAACAAACAATATTAATTACAATCACAATAATTACGAGTGAGATAGGATGCAAATGTGTTAGGAGGCACTTATTTTCGGCACTAATTATTTAACATACCTTATGTCCTTGATGATAACGTTGATCGCATTATGAAATCTGACTTCGCAGGCCAGTGCAAGCACCCTTAGGATCCGCCGCAGTGATAAATTCACATCTTCAGGCGATGTCATCCGAGATTTGTGTGGATCCCGAAAAAAGACTCGAAACCTGGAACTCCACCAGACGGTTGATTAGATCGTAGCATACATTGTAGCACCAATAACATCACTGGTTAGTTCAATTCAATTCTTGATATTTCATTTTATGATGCAAGTGGCGTTACGAAAATACTTTGTAATAGAGATATCCGGAGAAGCGTATATTTGAGTGAAGTGGAGGTGGAAAAAATGAAAACCAGTTCCCAAATAAATTCAAATCACGGCACAATATCACTGCCGGAAAAACAAAAATAAAAATAGGTCCAAAATTTGGCTCCCGAGAACCAAAATGGTGGCCAACCTCAGTTCAGGGGTCCGTTGAATGGCAAGGAGAGCATTAAGGGCCGTATGCAAATACATTAGTCTCTACTCAAATTACTTCCAATCACTGGTGAGCTGACTTTCCGTGAGGAAGTGCAAAGATCGAATTAGCTACCCACTAACTGGTCATGCATGAAAGTCGTCATTTTCGTAATATTGGCAAGAAATTGCCCAGAATTCTCAGTGATAAAACCACTTCCGTTATTTTCGTCTGCTAGAGGAACGCATTTACGCTTGCGTCCCACAAATAATACCGTATACGACGACGTCTGCATCGCGCAAAATTACGCCGATTCTCCTGTTCTTCAAGTTGAATTCTTTGATAGACTCTATCAAATTCCTCTTCTTCGCGTATACCGGAAACATGATCGAAGTCTTCAAGGTCCGACATATTTGATAAAGCAACAAGGTACGCGGCAAGGTTTCAAACTACATCGGTTACCATCGGTTCCCATCGGGTTGCTCACGATTCGTTTCTCTGATAAGTCACCTCGCCTAGTAGCTTAGGAATTTCAACAATTATTATCTCATGAACAGATTTTTGAGTACTGCAAAAACGTATTTAGATGCAACTTTCTCAGCAGAGTACATGTTGAGAACGACTTCTACGGTCTAATGCGTTCATAGTTTCGAGCCTAAGTGTGGACTGTATTGAAATTTACAAATGTGGATTATATCCACAAGTTCAAAATAAAACAGTATTTATCAATTATAAAACAAATGAAAATCGCACTTCACTGCATAATCAAAACGTATTTATGTTCCCATAAGTTCTTCAGCTTATTCAAACGTGTCACTTTGCACTATTGCATTACACTTATAATTTCTAAGTCATTTCTAAATATGTGACATGCATCACGGAGAGACGAGGAGCGGGATGTTGCTTACGTGAAATTTACTCTCATTCTGAAGACACAAAAGAATTACTGCGTAATATAAACCTTGATGTAATAATTCTAGAAGATTCTTAGCTAGTTTGTATAATATAATATTATAATGATATTATAATATATATAAAATTATAATATGTTCCATTATTGCAACTGTGTTAAAATAACAGTATTGCAAATTTTTAAATAGTTTGTATAAGTAAGGTTGGTAGCTCTGAGCTTATCAGGCTACCTCCAAAATACGAAAGTGTTCAATATAATATTAATATTTGATTTAACGCCTCCCATATGAGAGAGACATGAGATATACTACCAATCTTTGAATAATGCTAATGTCATTAAATTACGTAATACTGGGGAATAACCCTTCTTACATAACAGGTGTTTTGAACAACTGCATCGAGATATTTCTGCGGAATGTTACATCTCCGGCGACTACTTGATGCCTTGAATTGCGCGCAAGACATATGTATTATAGTATAATAATAAGTAAACCTAAATTAATTGAACTAAAATATTACACTGGACAACAAATTTTAACTTTTTGTCAATTACGGAATTAAAATGTCCAGATTTTCATGTATTTTTCCGTGCTGAACACGAAAATGACAATGAAATTGTCAGCAGTGGTCTCGTTTTTTTCGTAATTTTGAAAAAATATATTTGAGTAAAAATGTTTCCATCCTTAAATCTGGTAATATTAAGACTAGCTTACCTCAGTTAGGAGTGTTTCCTTTTAGCTTGTCTGCTGTAATGAATCTTGGTGACATCTCTCACCACTGACCAACAATAGTCAGCTAGCAGAGATGTATTCTATTTGCCTTGGTATCGTCTTTCAAATGATGAGATGCAGTATGTTCTCTATGTTCATCAGAAACTGCACCACATTTTCCAGGTAAAAGTCCAAATGAGAGTGGAAAAAATGGAATTTTAATGGCATACTGCATCTCATTTCATGATAAGCTCACAATGTCTGTAGTTTGGGGCCCGGTGGTTCCCCAAAAAATTTAATGCAACTGCTCTGAATGATTCCCATGCATTTTTTTCTTTCCTTTCCAAAGTTCCGAAGAGTGTTTATCCTTGAAGAGTTCTCTGATCTAGGAACCAATAAAAATTCACAAAATTCAATGAAATTACAACAAATGTTATCAAGTATTCAATCTCTGATGAATATTAATATTTAGTAATTCTAATGATTTGAATGATTATTTCATAACCCAAATGAATATATTAAATAATTTTCATGTTGACGTAGCAAGCGAAAATTGCTTCGACAAATATACAGCTGGTTTTCAACCATGTACCAGTCTGGACATGTGAGTATTCTTAAACTCAAATCCACAATAAATGACAACATATGTGTCTTCAATAAAACAAATTAAATCATTTAAATGATTTTTCATAAACCATGTCACAACATTCCAGGATGTAAATTCATATCAACATGTTTTGATGGAAAGACCAGAGATGTCCACATTAGATAAGAGGGAAATTGAGCTGCATGAAGTAAAAGTGGAACAGAGATTTCCATTTTGACATAGATGAAAGTTTTGAACTACATCAGGTAAAAGTTGTAAGAGGGTTGGAAGTGAAAACCGATAAGAAAACCCCATATGTATGGAATGGAAAAGTTAACTTTCCACCCGAGTTTCCCCACGATTAGTAACTTAAAAAACGATCATATAAATATTCGCGATTTTTTTAACGAAATCAGACTGGAGTCGGGGACCGAAGCGTTCGCTTCAGGTCCCCCGGGGACGAGTGGAGCGGTTCATGGGTAATAGGCCTATGCAACTTCCTAATATTTTCATACTAAAAAGATCATGTTTTTTTAAGTGGTCAATTCTTGAATTTAGAAACTTTAGAATAAATTGTCTGATTATTAAAAATATGCTTTATCAAATGAGAAGACCAAAGGGTCGAACAATGTTAATAATTAAATATTAATAATCTAGAGTTGATTTAGTGGAAGTCTCTTCGAATAATATCAAGATTTCAATCAATTCGGCGCGATTCTACATAGCGTCTTTTAGCTTCCTTTATTAAAATGTTTGATCTGGTTTTGTTTAATATTTTTATGTCATGTTTTATTTAAAATAAATATGTTTGTTTAATGGTTTTATATGTTTCTGTGTGCAAATGTGATGTTTCCCCACCAAAACCAAGGCCAACCTCTCGGGCCAAAAGTCACTTAAAGGATAGACACCTTTTTTACGCTACGTTATGGCTGAGATAAGCTCAGTTCGTAACAATGTTAAAACGAGACAAGATTGAGTAAGAAGACTTATTTCTCATTAAACAATGATGTATGCTTAATTTTTAACCCTAAAGTAATAATCCCAGCAATAACAATAATAATAATTATAACAATACTAAAAATATTAATCTATACATTTTTACCTGGCATAGTTAATGCCTTAATCTCTTAAAAGAGTTATAATACAATATTAGTCTTATTACTAGACATAAGTGCAATAAATAATTACATAGATCGACAATTTTTTTTCTTTTTTCAGATTTTCATGAAAATCTGATTTTCTGACTAAATCGGTTGCACTGATCAGAAGACGGAAGCCTGTTTCTCCACAGCATATCAGGGTTTGCATAATCATCCTAATCTACAGCCAAAGATATTGGAAAGCAATTATAGGAAGCTGGAGGCAAAATGGAACAAATAAAATGGTAAGAAAGTAATGTGAGACCTTTTTAATATAGGAAAAGCAAATTTGTTCTTGTCAACATTTATTATGCACATTTATCTCTTAAATGCAACTAACTCACCTTTTTTTTTCGCGAAATTTTCAATACATTCCTTACAACCACATTGGTTGTGAAACAAATTTTTTTATCGTGTGTATAGTAATTCCGATTTTCCTGAAATTGAAGAATGAAAAATGTTAATTATTTTTATAGCAAAACAAATTTTAAATATTTTTCCCGCCGTAACCACGTAACCGTGATGCTATTGTTGAACCGCGACGTTTGAATGTCGTAGCTTTATTTTTCTTTTATTGAGAAGACTGAATGATCTTTAGCATTATTATATTTCAAATAATGCAACAAGTGTTGTACATGTAGTGCAGTTCGAAAAAGGTCTATAGTAATGTAGGTAGCAAGAAAATTATTTATCTATTATGAAGTTTACAAGGCGAATAAAAAGAGCGGTTATGGAGCAGGAATGTAATATAATCTACTAGGAGATAAGTTACATCAGGACCCCTAGCGTTAAAGAAGCTTAATAAATATTTTATATTTAGCTTTTTTTCATCTATTAACCCAAACAATTTGAGGAAGGATACCTAGAGACTCGGACGAAAAATATATCATCAGTTGTCAAATTTCTTCGATTTAGTTGATTTACATTTTCTATTAAATGTGAAATTATTTTTGCTATATATCCGATAATTTGTACGGTTCACAGTTTAAAATGGGATTAGTTTCGTGTTTATAAAACCACAGGACATGTTTAAAAAACACCATAACATGATCCGTCTTAAAAATGGAAGCGTATCTAAAACAATTGGTATGGAAATTGTTTAACTTACTATTCGTATATAATTGAACGAACAAATTGTTCAAAATAAACTGTCTACGCAAATAGTCACGTCATTGTTAGATGATATCTTGCCGCTGTATCCTATAACATAAAGTCGTTTAATTTATGCAGTATTCTTAATAAATAGTGAAACATGAATTAGTAAAAATTATAAAATTGTACAACAGATTATACAGAAATATAAATTATGGTTATGCATGATTTGTTTTCACTCCAGTCTGACGCATTTAAATAAGCTGGCGTGAAAAATTTAATTTTACCAGTTAAGGGTTTAACCTCTCCCTTTTTAGTTATACACATTTAGGTTTCCTATGCCAACCGGACACGTGCATGTTTGTACTTTGGAACACATACATTGTTTACAAGGGCGCGGGGAGCTCGCTTAATCCGTGGTCATCTCCGAGACAGCACTAACATCTCAAACAAGACACGTCTTTCAACCACAAGGCCCATATGACAATTAATTATGATGACCAGGTAGTGTCTTGTTACTATTTAGGCGTTAATATTCACCGACATTTGTCTTCCGGATGAGGAAAATCTACCGGTCGTGGATCGAATCCAGGCGAATTTCACGTAAAATTTGACACAACCCATGAAAATTAGTTTATCTGCTTTCCAATGTGGTATATGGACTGTTATAAATAGAGCGAGGATTTTTATAAAATTTCATGTTTTAAACTATTAGCCAGAGAGCGCTGAGACAAAGTATCTTTACATTTTATGATATGTAGAATCAAATAAGACCTACATATTTTTTCATATTTTATAATATTTTGGCAAAATGTTCATATTTTAGTAAAAATTTAATATTGCTTCATATTTTTCAACTTTCAATTTTTTTAAATAAAATTTCTACAAACTGGTTACAAACATTTTTGAAGTAACTGTAGTTTTGACATTTTGACAATATAAAATGGTAGACAGGTGAAAATTCCTCAGTATCCCATCTGGAAAAAGATAAATAGATTTGATAAAAGAAAGTAATTGAAAAAAAAAAGGAGACATGGAATGACCAAGTGGAGGCTTTTGTCCAAAACTACAGAACAAGAATAGGGATTTCCTAATCTGTGACAAGAACATGAATAAGTACAACAACAATGTTAGAATAATAACCACCTGCTCTTTCTCTCAGATAGCAACCTGTTCCTATTTGCTAGTTAAGGACAAGCCTTTTACTGTATTTAAATATAGGGAAGACTAATGTTGCTAAACTTGAAGTTGTGCTGAGAAATAAGATGTTACTCTACAGTTTATGAAACATAACATCATATGGTGTGGAGTATACTTTTTGATCGTACAAAATAATTCTGACAGACTGGCGTTAAAAAATTTAGAAAAAGCTCCTAACTCTGTACTACGAATATAATTGATAATTGGATTATTCAAAGCACAAGAACACCATACTGTGATCGGGCAAATTTCATGGAAAAACTAATGTAAAAATATTGCTAACTACATTTCACTATGTTCATACGTGTAATGTATAGGATTAAAAATAATTATAATTGCAAAGAGAGTTTTGAAATACTCTCTAGAATTATTTGTGGATTAATTAATTTTAACATCTTGTTTCTCCAAATATGACATACAGTACTTGGTCTACTGCGATGGGCAGGACACGTGGCAGAAATGTGGGAATAAAAGCCATGCTGGAAGCTTCTTGTAGGAAAATCAGAGGGTTAGTGAGTTAGTTAGGACTTGGTCTACGTGTGTTCTGATTCGTCCAATTATTTAATGTTATTGTGACATTTACATATACTGAAATTAATTATCTATATGCAAGGTAAATAGACGTCACCCAAACTGTACCTACTCTAAATTCTGCCATTGGTATATTCTATAAAAGCATGTTACTTCGGTTACTATGTTTTGTTTATGTTTGGATTTCGTAATTAAATATAATTGGATACATTAATTGATCGTGTTTTATATATACCCAGTATTATTTAATTTATCGAAATAAAGTGTCAAACTACAGGTTTGGTAGGCCTTTGGGGTAGATGGATGTTGAACTTCCACATTTCTAAACAATTGCCAAGGGATGTCCACTGGGTACTCAGTCCTGCATGACGGCCGCCTTTGCCCCAGAACATGCGTCTGGTACTCAATTAAATTAAGAGCTGAGCAGACTCTAGGGTCATGATGCCGCCAGAAGGTTTGGTCCAGCTAAAAACCTGACCCCATTGAGACTCAAACCCACGTCCATCCGAATTGTTAACGTGATTCCTCAAACAACTACACTTCAACGTGAGCCATTAAAATTGCTTCAAATCACGAACATGATATTTCATATTGAGTCAGAATTAATGAAAAATTAATTAAAATAGAAATTCAGTGAAACTCTTGATTTCTTGAGCTACAAATAGGTCTTCTTGTCTCATTTGTGTGTTGGTATGTATACCCATAAATTATACAGGGCTTGTCTATATAAATATATGTAAAAAGTTAAAAAAAAAAGTACCTTCATAATATTTTTGTGTCCTAATTTTCATATTTTTCATATTCTGTTATTATGATTTCATATTTTAGTATAATTTTCTTCATATAATTCCTCGCTCTAGTGATAACTAACTAAAGAGTTGCAGAAATGATAACATCTGATACTAATCTTAGTGGCCATTTGGCTCCTATTAGAATAATAATAAATTGCTATAATTTGTAAGAGTTCTTTGCTTCGTGCAGTTAGACGCTCGCCTCTCACAGCTGGGGTCCCGAGATCGATTCGGTTCACTCCATGTGGTTTCTTGGTGGACGAAATGGAGCTTGGGAAATTTCTTCTCGGTGATTTATTCAGGGTTGCCCTGCCAGAATTTCATTCCTCCATACTCATCTCATTCGTTTCGTTCATCAGCCCCATGACGGTGTGTCAGGCTTGCTCGGCCGGCAACCTTGTCATTCACAGGGATCTCATCCCTCGACACGACCCTGAGTTGGACACGAATTGAGATTATATGTAAATAATATAATTTGTAAAGTTATATGCGCCTTACATCAGGTTATAAAAAGTGGGATCTTAAAATAAATGAAGTTGAGTTGTCCGGGAAAAGATTCGAACAATATCACATCACAGAGTGCCGTGAAATTACATAATCAGTCACCGATTATAGAAAAGAGTTACTAATACCCTGTTTGTGAATCGCATTTGCTAGCAATCTAACAGAATTTTTAAAAACTATTAGCATCCATCCATCTATAGTAATTCTGCCCGAAGGCAGGTCCTTCACTGCAATCATAGCATTTTCATGCTATGCTTGCAACTTTACTAGGGAATTATAGGTGTGGTAGCTTCCCGTTGTTTTCCACACCGGTGAAGGATGATAATGATAAGGATGATGATGATGACCATATGATTTCGGGGACCGTTTGGGCCTTAAAGTTTTCCTGACATTTGTCTTACATGTGAGGAAAAACCTCGATAAAAACCTCACCCAGAAAAACTGCCCCGACCGGGGATCGAACCCGGCCCGCTGCGTGACAAGGCAGCACGCTACCTCGAGACCACAGCGGTGGACTACTATTAGCATATGCGCATATAATTGAAATGAACAAATAATTAAAGAAAAAAAAAGCAAATAACTAAAAAGTGCGTTAATATAAAATAATGATGACATATATGAGGGTGTTTAAAGCCAAAGTGTGGTCTAAGTCGAGTTTTGAAAAACATTGACCTAAGTATTGCAATACATTCTTGAAGTATAAAACTCGTGGCGCGAAAGGCCTAGAAGGTCCATAGGCTAACAGTCGGTTGCTGGTCTCACATCCACATGTGTCAATCACAGATGTAGATGATCATCCTGCCAGTGTAGGGATGACATGTAGTTAGCATGTCCGGTCCCCCAGCCGGAATAGCCGATTTTCTCAACCTGGAACCGCTTCTTATTTCAGCTACTCAAATACCTCACGATGCTGGGTGGGCACCGGTCCCATACTGGCCGAAATGCCATGAGAAAATATCTTCCCCCGTGGATACTCGAAACAGCACAGGCGTCTTGCCTTAAGAACTTGACTACAGTGCGGGACACTTGAAGTATAGATCTATTAAATAAAAGTGTGGTATAAGTTATAGTTTTTCATGCTCTCATAAAATTACATATCATGACTGGTGCATGTTATATAAAAATTGTACGTTACAGTATTTGGCGTTGTTATAAATCATCCCACAAAGAATGAATTAAAAGAAGTAAATTGCTAACATTAAATTTGGCTCGCAATTTTAGTGCGGTAAAATTCCCACCCCGTTATTATATATACATATAATTAATTTTTGTTTGCGCCGGATTTTTTTTGCGTGTAATTAAAGTGGGATGATTTTTATTCTAAAATTATGTTAAGAACAGCAAAGAAAAAAATAAATATATGTCATGATCATTATTAAATGTTCGCGCGTATTGTTCAAAATAAACTGTATATGCAAATAGTCACGTCATTGTTAGATATCTTGGCGCTGTATCCCATAACATAAAGTAGTTTAATTTATGCAATATTCTTAATAAATAGTGAAACATGAATTAGTAAAAATTATTTAAATTGTATGAGATTATACAACATATTATACAGAAATATAAATTATGGTTATGTATGGTTTGTTTTCACTCTAGTCTGACGCATTTAAGTAAGCTGGCGTGAGAAATTTAATGTTACCAGTTAAGGGTTTAATCTCTCCATTTTTAGTTATACACTTTTAGGTTTCCTATGCCAACCGGACCCGTGCATGTTTGTACTTTGGAACACACACATTCTTTACAAGGACGCGGAGAGCTACGCTCAATCCGGGGTCACCTCCGAGACAGCACTAACATCTCATACAAGACACGTCTTTCAACCACAAGGCCCATATGACAATTAATTATGATGACCAGGTAGTGCCTTGGTACTATTTGGGCGTTAATATTTACCGACATCTGTCTCCCGGATGAGGAAAAATCTACCGATCGTGGATCGAATCCAGGCGAATTTCACGTAAAATTTGACACAACACTCGAAAATTAGTTTATTCTCTGCTTTCCAATGTGGCATATGGACTGTTATAAAGATCTTCAAGTGCTTACATCCCAAAATATTGTAGAATATGAACAAAATTATACATAACAAATAATTGTTATTTCTTTTAATTAATAATTCTTCACCACGCAGAAGCAGTAGTTGTTACCTAAGTTACTTTTATTTTGTATAATATTAGTAAAAAATAAAACTCGAGACGTATTTTGTGACTCCTCGTATATACATGTCCATCGCTGTGGTCTCGAGGTAGCGTGCTGCCTTGCACGCAGCGGACCCAGGTTCGATCCTCGGTCTGGGCAGTTTTTCTGGGTTAGGTTTTTATAGGGGTTTTCCTCACCTGTAAGACAAATGTCAGGAAAACGTTAAGGCCCAAACGGTCCCCGAAATCATATGGCCATCATCATCATCCTTATCATTTTTCACCGGTTTGGAAAGCAACGGGAAGCAATCATACCTATAATTCCCTAGTAAATCTGCAAGCATAGCATGAAATGCAATGATTGCGGTGAAAGACCTGCCCTCGAGTAGAATGGTATGGTTGGAGATATATATATATATATATATATATATATATATATATATATATATATATATTTACATTCACGATTATTTGTTGAAATAGATTTGAAAAACTTGACAGAGATTATTATTTTACTCGCACTCTGTAAATAATTTTGTCATTCTATGGTTTGCCGAAGATAGAAACTCTGTATTTTCTGTTAATTTCTTACTAAAGGATTCTCGGATGAGATGTCAAACGAAATTCATAATATTATGTTTATGTAGTAAACACTACCGGTACATAAAATTAACGCCACAGTGTGCTAAATGCGCCAGATCATGGGGTTAGAGTTAGTGGTGATGGGGGAAATTCTTGGTTACGTAAACTACATCAGTAGAGCGGAGCTTTAGTGTATTTCCAACTACAAAAAATATTTTGTCCACCGCCGCGGTCTCGAGCTAGCGTACTGCCTGGTCACGGGTTCGATCTGCTGTTGGCACAAGTTTCCTGGGTGAGGTTTTTTTAGGGTTTTACCTCACATGTAAGACAAATGTCAGGAAGCTTTAACGTCCAAACGGTCCCCGAACATCATCTGGTCATCATCACATTCGCCGGTGTGGAAAGTAACGGGAAGCTACCACACCTATAAATCACTATTAAGCTGCAACCATAGCATGAGGGTGCTGTGATTGCAGTGAAGGACCTGCCAATGGGAAAACACTGCAGAATAGAATACAATATTTTAATTGTCACAAAATATAAACACTTTTGGAAATGTTTTGTGTCTTTTAATTAACTTAGTTCATATTTGACCTCGATGGCCTAGGGCTTATGTTACTTGCCTCAGGGTCGCGAGATCAAACCTGCTGAGGTCGATGGATTTTTAGGATAGAAGAATCCAAGTGACCAGGTCTTCGAGAGAGACTTTAAGCTAATCTGAATTGCGAATCTGAAGATATTCTGGCCCATAGAAGAACTTAAAGCCTAAGCAAAAATTTAGTTTAAAAAATAAACAATAGAGACAACTGTATCTGTTGCTAGGCAGTTTCAATAAACACGATAATTTTATTAAACATACTTTTTGAGTCGATTCACAAATTATGGATTATTCTACACAAATTTTAATATGTCTAAAAAGAAGTGGTGTCAAAGGAAACAGAAGAAATATGGTAATCAGAGAGATAAAGATATGCACAAAAATTGCATTTGTTCGCAACAACGTATAACTGGAAGAGTTAATAAAATCTTGAAGGAAGCATTAGATGATGGCGTTATTCATGAACGCGATGGATTATTGTTTTTAGCAGATCAGAGGACAGAATCGGATTGTATTGTGTTCAATCTTACAGCTATTTTTGGAAATCAAGGTACCAAAGTAAATACAAAATCGAGAAACAGGATAACAGGAAAACGACATTCATCAAAATATGATACGTCTGAAGAAAAGTCTAATGAACCCAAAGAAAATGCAGAAGAAGCGAAAAAGCAAAAAAGAAGGAATAGGAGAATTAGAAGAAGTACGTCATCTGAGGAACTGGCTAATGAAGAAAATACTGAAGAAGCGAAAAAGCAAAAGAGAAGGAATAAGAGAATTAGAAAAATTACGTCATCTGAGGAACTGGCTAATGAAGAAAATGCTGAAGAAGCGAAAAAGCAAAAAAGAAGGGATAAGAGAATTATAAGAAGTACGTCATCTGAGGAACTGGCTAATGAAGAAAATGCTGAAGAAGCGAAAAAGCAAAAAAGAAGGAATAAGAGAATTGGAAGAAGTACGTCATCTGAGGAACTGGCTAATGAAGAAAATGCTGAAGAAGCGAAAAAGCAAAAAAGAAGGAATAAGATAACTAGAAGAAGTACGTCATCTGAGGAACTGGCTAATGAAGAAAATGCTGAAGAAGCGAAAAAGAAAAAAAGAACCAATAAGAATAAAAACAAGAGAGTTAGAAGAAGTATGTCATCTGAGGAAAGGTCGGATGAAGAATATGAAGAAAACGCCGAAGAAGCGAAAGAGCAGAAAGGAAGCAAGTGCAAAAGAGGTAGAAGAAATTTGAAATATCAACAAGGAATCACCATAAATATTAGCAATCAACAAAACACATATATCACAAAATATATTACTAGAGAAAATCAGAAAGATTAGAAGAGAAATAAACAATTTTATATAACGCTTCAATTTCATTCTTAGTGTTATCTGCTGTCCTTCAGTATTTTCTCAGTATCACTTAATAGCACTGAATCATCATCTATTCATTTCAATTTGTTCATATATGCTGATGATGTATTATTAAGTGATAACAAGAAAATACTAATAGGGAGATTTTTTAAGATGATCATTTATACTAGGCTTATATATTATTTTTCATGTACATCAGTTGAAAATAATGTTATTTTTTTATAATATCATAACCCTACCACAAAAGAGGCAACCACACTGAACTTTAGTGGATCTCCCCATAATCACACTGCAAGAAGTGGAAGAAGCTTTGCTAGATGTCCCTTTGGGGTTATGTGCTGATCACTAGCTGTCAAATGAAGGAAAATGAGGGCAATTAAATTAAGATTTTCAGGCCCGTAGAAGAATTTCTAACCTAAATAGCGTCTCTGAGCAAAACATAATTGCCTTCTTCCATTCAAGTAACACCTGCTAGATGTCCCTTTGAGGTTATGTGATGATCACTAGTTGATATATGTAGGAAAATAAGCGTAATTAAATTAGATTTTCTGGTCATTAAAATAACTTCTAACCTAATCTAGTGTCTCTGATCAAATCAAAATCCGCCTTTTTCCAATCAAGTAATACCTGCTAGATGTCCCTTTGAGGTTACATATGTAGCTAACATATGTAGCAAAAAAAAAAACGCATAATTAAATTAGATTTTCTGGCCATTAGAAGAACTTATGGAAAAAGTCGGTTATATGTCTCACACGAATCCTTCTAAGTTCCACAGAATCGAAGCGCGCATGCGCTAGCGAATGACTTCACCCCGGAAAGATAAATCTAACATCCAGCAGTTGGCAGTATATGTAAGTAAAACCCAGTATGACCAACATTGACATAAAATTCCCAGAACATGTTTTCAAAAATTGAATAAAGAATCCACAAGTGTTCACGACATGTTTTATTGCTGTTTGTTCGTATGAATTTTAAACCTGAAAATTATATTTCTTCCGTGTCCATTCCAGTGTGTGAACAAAATTTCTAGTGTAAAGTGTGTTCTTTTGTGTTGCTGGTTTTAAAACTAAAATAATTTCGTAATGCCTACATTCATCAGCCTGATTAATTTAGGCCGGGTAGAGTGGTACAATTTCGAACACCAAAGATATTTTTAATATTTCTGCATAGAATATTCCACCAAATGTTACAATTTTATTATGTACACAACTCCGCCTATCCTATTTAGTAACCACGTGAATCTAAACAATCAACGGATAACTGTGGCTAAGAAAGTACTGTTTTTCTAGTTTTATGAAATTGTTCGAAAATGTACTACAGTAGGTACTATTATGAACAGAGCATGGTACAATTTCGATCACTTACATTTGCCACAAATAAATTGTTTTTTTCCTTTAGCACCCACACATTCTTCATGATACTAAATATTACAATTTTGATATCTGATCCAATCGCCTTTCAAAACAGATTCTAACTGTAATAGTTCCTGAAACAGAAACCGCATTCATCTTCCTTTGATGGTGATGAGAGAGATACTTTTCTCTCTTTTTTACCCTTGCATTCACTGGTTTCTTATTTGAACTGTCTTTAAACAATTTCTTCTTGGCACGGAGGGCTGCAATGTGTTGTGGTGATGTGAGGTGAACTGAACTAAGACACTTTCTTTTGCGTAACAACTTTTTCTGCTTTTCAGGTGTGGGAAGAATTTGGTGAATAATTTCTGGCGAAGTCTTACAATTTGTGGAATTTGGTACAGTCGATGGAGTCTCACTGCCAATAGCTCCGAAATTTGGGGGTTCAATAATCTTTGAGTTGTCATGTTTTTCCTCGTTGCTTCTGCTGGGTCCGAAGTTGCGAGGGATGTCTTCAGGAGAAGCAGTTTCAAAAAGAACTGCTGGAGAAAGTTTTTCCAGTGGCACAATATCTTCGGAGAACGGCATGATTCCTGTGCAAGCAAAGCCCTTTACTGCACAAGCTACCGTAGCTGCTGTATTGAATGCCTCGCAGAATATGGGGTTGAATCTAACTTTGGACAGTGTTTGAGTGGGATTACGTTGCATCCACTCTGTTGCCTTGCGATGGTAATTGGCTTTCAGGCTCTTGAAAAAGGTTCTGTCCAACGGCTGAAATACATGGGTGCTGTGAGGCGGCAATCCTAGCAACTCAATTTGATTTATTTGGCAAAATTCTAAAGCTTGGAGACTTGTGTGGCTACCATGGTTGTCCATTATGAGTAAAACTCTTCCTGGGATCTTAAATTTATTGAAATGTTCAGCCATTTTAAGAAAAGTTCTTCATTAATGTAACCCGAGTCACTCATTTCTACAACACTGCATGCTGGCAATCCATCGGCAAATGCCTGCTTATTCTTTGCCCCTTTAAAGATGATCATAGGTGGAATATATGATCCTGATGCAGAGAAACAGGTGACAACTGTAACGTTTTCTCCTCTTTCAACATTTGTCAGACATACAACTTCTCGTTTACCTTTCTCACTGACAATTTTAAGTGGCCTGTTGTTTAGAGGAATACCACTTTCATCAACGTTGTACAGATATTGAGGTTTGTCAAACAATTCAAAATCTGACATAACTGTTCTTAAATTGCTGAAGTAATTTTTCACTTCCTTCTCGTTTAAATCTGCAGCTCTGGCTCGAGACAACCCTTCCGGTTTTCTCAAACTTATATTTCTATGCCTCTTCAAAAAGGCCCGAAACCAATCTATTCCAGTCACTTTATTCTCTGGATTCCAAGGAAGTCCGATTCCAGTACTTTCAGCAATATCGTATGCAGCACGTCTCACCTGAAGAGCAGTTAAGCCTAGACCTTTCCTTTCTAGAGCCAGCAGCCTATCAACCAAAGAGTTTTCTATTTCCAAGGACAATACAGTCGGGTGCCCAATTTTAACAATAGGAGGCGTATTAAGACCAAGTTGCCTATCCTTTTCTTTTCTCACCCTATCATGCAAAGTGCTGAGTGGAATTTTAAATAGCTCAGATGCACTTCTCAAAGATACATCGACCGAAATTACACTTTCCATTGCAGTTTGAAGAACAGATGGATTCCATTTTAAGTGTACCTTTCTTTCTTTTAACTTGCGCGGCATCTGCAAAATGAAAATTGACACTAAATTACCTGATTAATAAGTGTTCGGAATAGTGCCTAATTACTGTTCGAAATTGTACTTTTACTATGATTTTTTAATGATCACGTAGTTCTGCTCGGGACTCACAGATGTCAGGCTTAGTTAAGTATAAATGTTCCTCAAGAATGACACCAACAACTGGTAAAAAAAATATATTCATTGTTTAGAAAATTAAGTTGTAGCCAAACGAAATATTTCGTATTATTTTACATACCACTGAATTCCTGGAAGATAAAACACTTACCTTTACATAAAATTAAGTTTAATTCAGGTAACTGAAGCACTTTTCAGAACACTTTATTACAGAGAAACTCACTAATGTTCACTCTTCCTAGCCATACATCCAACTCAGTGTTGCAAACAGTTTAACACAAAAATATATAACCAAAGCTTAGCTTGTTCGGAATTGTACCATGTTCGAAAATGTACCACCTTACCCTATTCCTAGATCTAGTTGATAGTAGAGAATGTATTCAATTTCTGTTCGATGAAGGGCTTTTAAGAACAAGAATGCAGTGCCCTCGATGCAATGTTCTTCTCGTCCGGGAACGAGGCGGAATAGGCTATAGCCAATATTCATTTATAGGAGAGGGCACCCGTAATTCTCCCAGTCGGTCACGAAAGGAACTTGGTTCGAAAATTTCAAATTACATCCTTACCAAGTTATTTGCTTAGTTCATTCATTTGCGCATAAATTAACGTATAATCAGACAATTGCGCAGAAAGCCAACTCGAGGTACAGTAGCTGATTGGTTCAGTTACTGTCGAGAAGTGTGTATATTATCTATGGAGGATAAATACGCAAATCGTGGCAAAATTGGAGGTCCAGGGCATATTGTCGAAATTGACGAATGCAAAATAGATAGGAGGGCGTGTAGTTGAAGGGAACTGGATTTTGGGGATGATCGATGTCCGAACGAAACAGGTGCGGATGGAAATTTGTCCCAACAATAATAGGGATGTTGTTACCCTTTATAATTTGATAGCAAAGCATGTTCATTTTGGGAGCACTATTCACACAGATTGCTGGAGGGGTTATAATGGGTTACTGGGTGGTGGTTTCACCGCCCACTTAATTAGTGAACCATTCGCAAAATGTTGTGGATCCTGATGCAAATGCTCACACGAACAACATAGTCCTTTTGGCGGAGTCTACGACGCAGGCTAACTGGGGAGGGGGGATCAAAAGCGATGATATGGACATACATATCGCGGAATATTAATGGCACTTTGATTGTAAAAATCGAAATGCGGATCCTTTCCAAGAATTCATTGAAGTTATCAGAGCGGTCTACCCTGTAGCATAGTTTAATTTTACATATTTTTGGCAACAATGAGTTAAGATAACTTTGAAAAATTATCATAAGTAATGCCATGAGTGATTTCCAAATTATCGATAAATTCACGACTCACGAAGTGAGGAGTGAATTTATCTAGAGAATTTGGAAATCAAGAGTGGCATTTGTTAGGACTATTTAACGAATAAAATTAAGCTGTTTACTCACAAATCATTAATTAACTATAGTTATTTTAAAATATTTATATATTTAATGTAAACGGCGATGTTTGAAAACAAATGAGAAACGATAGGTTCGCTTCATCTGCTTCTTTTGTTTATCACTGCAACCAGATCATACTATTTATTGCCAAAGGAACGCAATATTGTAAGAATGCTCTCTAGTGGAGAAAAAATGAAACACATCAAACTGTATATTAATTCATTTGTGATGTCGTATGATGTAAATATGACAATTATATTTTTTTTCTGGATTATTACCTGGGAAAAAATACATTTAAGAAAGTGCAAACAGTGGTTTCTTTTTTTGGTGGTATAATCAATTGCTACAAATGTTGACATGTATGCACTATATATACAATCTGGTAGCCGTATTTCTTATAGGCTCAGTCACTGCAAAATAACGGTCAGACCTGTTCAGAATATTAAAAAGGAGGAGCTATGTTTAATATATGGTAATTATAACACTGATAAATATTTCGTGAAACACGACTCTGATTGGTTGTAAAACAGAAATCATTGAAACGTGATTGGTCATTGATTCCCATTTGGGGCATGAGTTAAATAGTCTACTAAAATATTATTATTATTATTATTATTATTATTATTATTATTATTATCATTAAGATGTTATTTGGCAATAACTAACAATGAAATATTTAAAATTTTATTTCAAGTTATATTTATTAAAAAAAATATTGTCTAACAAACTAACTCCCTGGCACTATCGACCCCGTAGGTTAAATGACCGCGTGGATATAAGCTCTCCATATATCCTTGTCCAGAGCTAATGTTTTCCAATCATTCCCTGTATTATCTACTTCCTTCAAATCATAGTTGAATGCCTCATTGCCAAAGGTGCCTAACCCAAAGTTTAAGAATGATGCTTCTCCCAGTAATTGCACTAGAAAAAATCACTGCACATATGCCTATAACATTTTTATTTTAATTTTAACTCATCCATATTGTTATAGACAGATATGACTCTGACATAGATTATTATTTCTAATGCTATTACAGGGGAAAGCATTTTTTTAATTGTGAGTTTGGCACCTATGGTATTGAGGCACTCATTTAATGTTATTCTCCCACCTCATTCTTGGTCTACGAACTGCGCGTTTTACCTCGGGTTTTCTTATAAGAAGCTTAAAAAACAAAATTATTTATTAACCTTATATTATTTAGGCGGTTGAGGAACCAGCTATAACGACTGGGGGACTCGACATGCTAACCACATGTCACCCCTACACTGGCTGTTGATCATCTACCTCTGTGATTGACACATGTGGATGTGAAGGGCCAGCAGCCGGCTGGTAAAAGGGCAACCGCTGAAAAGTGGAAAGACCCTCAATCGGAAATATTATTTAGGCAATATAAAATCCTGCTTTAAGATTCTATTTCATTAATATTTTGTAACGCTCTTCATGTGTTTTTCACAATTTATTTTCTGCTTGTCGCATGATATATGTGTTAGTCACTGAATGTCTTCAATTGTTTACTGAAATGGGTCTGATGATCACATTTTAGATTCTTAGTGCCATGGAAAATCACAAATTTAAACGTCCGTGTTACGGCGACTTTTCCCGCCCCTGGATATCCGATGCCTAAACTCACGAGCGAGACTCAATGAAACAATTTGACACAGGATTCACGAAGTTTATGAAACAGTTTACAGATTAGCCATAACAGACCTTCAGCGATCAGTGTTAATCGTACTGATGCTCCAAAATTAAATTAAATAGCGTGCACCGTCCATGTTAGAACAAATGGTGAATATGCAGCGCATTCGTATCGACATCTTAATTATTTTGTAATTCCTACAATTGTAAACCCACTGATAGTATTTACTAGGTGTTCCATCATAATTTTAAAAGTACAATTTTGATTTTGTAAGTTCTTTTTAAATATTATTTACAAACCCGTATACAGTTTCGTCTTTTCTGATCCTTTAATTTTTTATAATTATATCTTTATATAGTTTCAAGTTTTTTGTTTTTTAAATGTTTTTCGAACATATAATTTGATAACCTATATAGGCTACAGTTTTATGTGTATATAGTTCCGTACTATCTAATTTTTTTAAATATTTTAAAAATATAATTTTAAGTCTACATATATGGTTTTAAGGTTTTCAGTTATGTACATATTACTTCCATAAGATTATATTGGAAATTTTTGCATTAAAAAAAGTTTTTGCAATTCTCTTCAACCAAGTTCCGAACTTCCAATCCTAGTAAAGTGTTTTTCGGTTGTTGATGTTGGCAACTTCAGGAGTTTTTTTGATGGTTGATGGTGGCAACATTGGAACAATATGGAAAAGTAGGAAGTAAGTAATATTTATATATAGGTCTATACGTGTTTACAAGTGCTTAGTGCATCAGTGGCATACGAATGTCAGTGTAGAATAGTGAGAGGCATAAAACCGAACTTGTACCTAAACTAGTGTCTTTGAACAAAACATAATCTGCCTTCCTCCATCTAGATGTCTCTTTGAGGTTATGTGCTCATCACTAGTAGACATATGTAGGAAAATAAGCATAATTAAATTAGATTTTCGGGATCGTAGAACTTAAAACAAAACTAATGTCTACATATGTATGGTTTTATATTGTTTCAAATAACTTTTGGATAAGTTTCTTATATACATTGTATGTAGTATTCATAGAAGGCAATGGTTTTACTTCCCACACGCGAGTTTGTAATATATAATAATAATAATAATAATAATAATAATAATAATATTACTATTATTATTATTATTGAAAGTAATTTTAAGCACAGAAATGGATGTAAGAAGATCTGCTGGAAGATCTAGAATGGATAGAATACAAAATAAAGAAATAAGGGAAATTATGAGTGTAAAAGAGGAGCTGGACGTCATAGTCTTTATAGGAAAGAAAAGATTACAGTGGTATGACCATGCCAAAAGAATGCCAGAGCAAAGATTGCCTAAAATTGTTATGGAATGGATCCCACTGGAAAGGAGGAAGAGAGGTAGACCAAAGAAAACTTGGATAGAATGGGTAGAAGCAGCTATGAATATGAGAGGATTGGAAGAAGATCAATGGATGGACAGAGAGGAATGGCATTTGGTTTCCGGAAGACGGCGGCAGCTGCCATGATACCAGATGATGATGATTACTATTAAAAATAACTATATTTTATTAGTGGATTACAGGTTTTCACGGCTGGTAATCATATAATACTAAAAGATTCTGGGCTATGTGCTGTGGTCTATAACTGGTGTTCTTTGAGACGTTTCTCCCTCAACTGTGTAGGGCATCTTCAGTGGCAAGTGCTTCTAGGTGCTGTTCCCTTGTCATAGACTGTGTCGAGTCTATGAAGATGCCCTTTGCAGTTGGGGGAGAAATGTCTGGAAGAATCACCAGTTATAGACCACAGCCACATAGTCCGGAATCTTTTAATATTATATTTTATTAGTTAATAGTATAGTGTGTAAATGCAGATGCACCTCCCTGAAAGTAATTCTGGTGGTGCCAAGGTGTATGGTTTTAATATTGCTTTGATGTTAGAATAGAATACATTTCAGAGTTCCTGCACAGCAGATAACCCAAATTCATAGAGATCAACATCCTCAGCTGTCTGATGTAAGTTATGTAACAGACTTAAGTATATAAGAATCTCATGAATCTTGAATTCTTCTTACCTCATACATCTATGTTTTCTTCAACACAGAACAGCAGTATCGGAAAATACATCATTCCCATCGTCACCTGTTTTCACGACTGTCAATTTTATTATTATGCCGGTAATTTTCTAAATTGCCATCTGCTGTACTTTTGAAGAACCTTATTGCGAGTGTCTAAATTCCTTTTTTTTTCCCCTATATATATTTTGTTGTAATTTCTGCAATTAATTTGATAAATTCCAGATTTAACCTTTGACACTCGCAAAAAAGGTCACTTTAGAAACATAAAAAGTGGAGAAATTGAAAAATGAACTTTAGCGGCACTTAGTTTATTAGAGAATCACAGAATTGAAAAAGGAGCAAAACTTTTGAAACATCGATCTAAATCTTTGGAATTAACAGTTCGGGAAAATATATACTTTCAAAGACGAACCAAGTTTGATTACAAAGTTCTTTAAAAGTACATCAGATGACAGTTTAGAAAATTACTGGCATAATGAGAAAATTGATAGTCGTGAAAACAGCTGACGATGGGAATGATATGTTTCCCGATACGGCAGTTCTGTGTTAAAAAACATATGTATGAGGTAAGAAGAATTCACGATTCATTTGATTCTTATTAAGAAAACCTCATAATGTAAAAATTCCCAAATGTATTAATATAACGTCCACCGCACTGTGGTCTCGAGGAAGCGTGCTGCCTTGTCACGCAGCGGGCCCGGGTTCGATCCCCGGTCGGAGCAGTTTTTCTGGTTGAGGTTTTTATCGGGGTTTTTCCTCACCTGTAAGACAAATGTCAGGAAAACTTTAAGGCCCAAACGGTCCCCGAAATCATATGGCCATCATCATCATCCTTATCATTTTTCACCGGTTTGGAAAGCAACGGGAAGCAATCATACCTATAATTCCCTAGTAAATCTGCAAGCATAGCATGAAATGCTATGATTGCGGTGAAAGACCTGCCCTCGAGTAGAATGCTATGGCTGGATATATATATATATATATATATATATATATATGCCTGGACGGTATTCGAACCCGGATCTCTGAGTCTGTACCTCAGCGTGATATCCATTACACTACCAGGCGAATCCAATTCAAACACTTATTTTTCTTATATATGTATTATACTCTCCATTATTACTAGATGTCGCGAGAACACTGTCTTCACTGCCATCTAGTAGCTGACTATATCAAGTAAGCAAATTAAAGAGAATATTTATTTTACTTTATAGCAGTGACGCTTTATCGATGTTATAATTAAATCTTTAACATTGAGCAATGCAAGCTTAATATGGTATGATAAGAAAAATAAATGCCTGGACGGGATTCGAACCCGGATCTCTGAGTCTGTACCTCAGCGTGATATCCATTACACTACCAGGTGAATCCAATTCAAACACTTATTTTTCTTATATATGTATTATACTCTCCATTATTACTAGATGTCGCGAGAACACTGTCTTCACTGCCATCTAGTAGCTGACTATATCAAGTAAGCAAATTAAAGAGAATATTTATTTTACTTTATAGCAGTGACGCTTTATCGATGTTATAATTAAATCTTTAACATTGAGCAATGCAAGCTTAATATGGCATTTATTTTTCTTATCATACCATATTAAGCTTGCATTGCTCAATGTTAAAGATTTAATTATAACATATATATATATATATATATATATAATATATATATATATATATATATACATTCACGATTATTTGTTGAAATAGATTTGAAAAACTTGACAGAGATTATTATTTTACTCGCACTCTGTAAATAATTTTGTCATTCTATGGTTTGCCGAAGATAGAAACTCTGTATTTCCTGTTAATCTCTTACTAAAGGATTCTCGGATGAGATGTCAAACGAAATTCATAATATTATGTTTATGTAATAAACACTACCGGTACATAAAATTAACGCCACAATGTGCTAAATGCGCCAGATCATGGGGTTAGAGTTAGCGGTGATGGGGGAAATTCTTCCCGAAACATGTTCTTACGTAAACTACATCAGTAGACCGGAGATTTATTGTATTTCCGACTACTTAAAATATTTTGTCCACCGCTGCGGTCTTGAGGTAGTGTGCTGCCTGGTCACGGGTTCGATCTGCTGTTGGCACAAGTTTCCTGGGTGAGGTTTTTTAGGGTTTTACCTCACATGTAAGACAAATGTCAGGAAGCTTTAACGTCCAAACGGTCCCTGAATATCATCTGGTCATCATCATCACATTCGCCGGTGTGGAAAGTAACGGGAAGCTACCACACCTATAAATCACTATTAAGCTGCAACCATAGCATGAAGATGCTGTGATTGCAGTGAAGGACCTGCTAATGGGAAAACACTGCAGAATAGAATACAATATTTTAATTGTCACAAAATATAAACACTTTTGGAAATGTTTTGTGTCTTTTAATTAACTTAGTTCATATTTGACCTCGATGGCCTAGGGCTTATGTTACTTGCCTCAGGGTCGCGAGATCAAACCTGCTGAGGTCGATGGATTTTTAGGATAGAAGAATCCAAGTGACCAGGTCTTCGAGAGAGACTTTAAGCTAATCTGAATTGCGAATCTGAAGATATTCTGGCCCATAAAAAACTTAAAGCCTAAACTAGAGTTAGACTTTAAACCGAATCTGAAGATATTCTGGCCCATAGAAGAACTTAATGCCTAAGCTTAGTGTCTGAGCAAAAATTTAGATTAAAAAAATAAACAATAGAGACAATTGTATCTGTTGCTAGGCAGTTTCAATATACACGATAATTTTATTAAACATACTTTTTGAGTCGATCCACAAATTATGGATTATTCTACACAAATTTTAATATGTCTAAAAAGAAGTGTCAAAGGAAACAGAAGAAGTATGGTAATCAGAGAGATTAAAGATATGCACAAAAATTGCATTTGTTCGCAACAACGTATAACTGGAAGGGTTAATAAATTCTTGAATGAAGCATTAGATGATAGCGTTATTCATGAACGCGATGGATTATTGTTTTTAACAGATCAGAGGACAGAATCGGATTGTATTGGGTTCAATCTTACAGCTATTTTTGGAAATCAAGGTACCAAAGTAAATACAAAATCGAGAAACAAAATAAGAGGAAAACGACATTCATCAAAATATGATACGTCTGAGGAAAAGTCTAATGAACCCAAAGAAAATGCAGAAGAAGCAAAAAAGAAGGAATAAGAGAATTAGAAGAAGTACGTCATCTGAGGAAGTGGCTAATGAAGACAATGCTGAAGAAGTGAAAAAGCAAAAGAGAAGGAATAAGAGAATTAGAAGAATTACGTCATCTGAGGAACTGGCTAATGAAGAAAATGCTGAAGAAGCGAAAAAGCAAAAAAAGGGAAAGGGATAAGAGAATTATAAGAAGTGCGTAATCTGAGGTACTGGCTAATGAAGAAAATGCCGAAGAAGCGAAAAAGCAAAAAAAGAAGGAATAAGAGAATTAGAAGAAGTACGTCATCTGAGGAACTGGCTAATGAAGAAAATGCTGAAGAAGCGAAAAAGCAAAAAAGGAGGAATAAGAGAATTGGAAGAAATACGTCATCTGAGGAACTGGCTAATGAAGAAAATGCTGAAGAAGCGAAAAAGCAAAAAAGAAGGAATAAGATAACTAGAAGAAGTACGTCATCTGAGGAACTGGCTAATGAAGAAAATGCCGAAGAAGCGAAAAAGCAAAAAAGAACCAATAAGAATAAAAACAAGAGAGTTAGAAGAAGTATGTCATCTGAGGAACAGTCGAATGAAGAATATGAGGAAAACGCCGAAGAAGCGAAACAGCAGAAAGGAAGCAAGTGCAAAAGAGGTAGAAGAAATTTGAAATATCAACAAGGAATCACCATAAATATTAGCAATCAAAAAGAACATATAACACAAAATATATTACTAGAGAAAATCAGAAAGATTAGAAGAGAAATAAACAATTTTATATAACGCTTCAATTACATTCTTAGTGTTATCTGCTGTCCTTCAGTATTTTCTCAGTATCACTTAATAGCACTGAATCATCATCTATTCATTTCAATTTGTTCATATATGCTGATGATGTATTATTAAGTGATAACAAGAAAATACTAATATGGCGATTTTTTAAGATGACCATTTATACTAAGCTTATATATTATTTTTCATGTACATCAGTTGAAAATAATGTTATTTTTTTATAATATCATAACCCTACCACAAAAGAGGCAACCACACTGAACTTTAGTGGATCTCCCCACATAATCACACTGCAAGAATTGGAAGAAGCTTTGCTAGATGTCCCTTTGGGGTTATGTGCTGATCACTAGCTGTCAAATGAAGGAAAATGAGGGCAATTAAATTAAGATTTTCAGGCCCGTAGAAGAATTTCTAACCTAAATAGCGTCTCTGAGCAAAACATAATTGCCTTCTTCCATTCAAGTAACACCTGCTAGATGTCCCTTTGAGGTTATGTGATGATCACTAGTTGATATATGTAGGAAAATAAGCGTAATTAAATTAGATTTTCTGGTCATCAAAATAACTTCTAACCTAAACTTGTGTGTCTGAGCAAAACATAATCCGCCTTTTTCCAATCAAGTAATACCTGCTTAGATGTCCCTTTGAGGTTACATATGTAGCTAACATATGTAGCAAAAAAAAAATGCATAATTAAATTAGATTTTCTGGCCATTAGAAGAACTTATGGAAAAAGTCGGTTATATGTCTCAAACGAATTCTTCCACAGAATCGAAGCGCGCATGCGCTAGCGAATGACGTCACCCCGGAAAGATAAATCTAACATCCAGCAGTTGGCAGTATATGTAAGTAAAACCAGTATGACCAACATTGACATAAAATTCCCAAACATGTTTTCAAAAATTGAATAAAGAATCCACAAGTGTTCACGACATGTTTTATTGCTGTTTGTTCGTATGAATTTTAAACCTGAAAATTATATTTCTTCCGTGTCCATTCCAGTGTGTGAACAAAATTTCTAGTGTAAAGTGTGTTCTTTTGTGTTGCTGGTTTTAAAACGAAAATAATTTCGTAATGCCTACATTCATCAGCCTGATTAATTTAGGCCTATTCCTAGATCTAGTTGATCGTAGAGAATGTATTCAATTTCTGTTCGATGAAGGGCTTTTAAGAACAAGAATGTAGTGCCCTCGATGCAATGTTCTTCTCGTCCGGGAACTAGGCGGAATAGGCTATACCCAATATTCATTTATAGGAGAGGGCACCCGTAATTCTCCCAGTCGGTCACGAAAGGAACTTGGTTCGAAAAATTCAAATTACATCCTTACCAAGTTATTTGCTTAGTTCATTCATTTGCGCATAAATTAACGTATAATCAGACAATTGCGCAGAAAGCCAACTCGAGGTACAGTAGCTGATTGGTTCAGTTACTGTCGAGAACTGTGTATATTATCTATGGAGGATAAATACGCAAATCGTGGCAAAATTGGAGGTCCAGGGCATATTGTCGAAATTGACGAATGCAAAATAGATAGGAGGGCGTGTAGTTGAAGGGAACTGGATTTTGGGGACGATCGATGTCCGAACGAAACAGGTGCGGATGGAAATTTGTCCCAACAATAATATACTGAATTTCTACGTGTGGCCATATATTTAGTTTTATTTATATTTACTTCCAGTCCTAATTTCTTAGTGTTCCTCAATAGTGTGTGCGTGTTGTCCTTTAGTATCTCCTCGCTATCGGCCAACAATACTACATAATCAGCATAAACTAACAGCTTAATAATACCATTGAGTTGTAAGCCTTCCTCATTCTCTAAAGATTTAATGGCATGCTCTAGTACAAAATTAAATAGTAGAGGAGATAGTGCATCTCCTTGCTTCAAACCATTCTGGGTTTCAAAAGTGTCCGAAAACTGTTTGCCTACACGCACCCTATTCTTTGTGCCATTTAGACACATTCGTATAAGTCTAACTAACTTTCTAGGAATTCCAAACTCTAGCAGGATACTATATAATTTCTCCCTCTTAATTGAATCATATGCTTTTTTGAAGTCTACATATAGTTGATGTACAGTACCATTATATTCCCATTTCTTTTCTAAAATCTGTCTTATACTAAAAATCTGATCTGTTGTAGACCTGTTTCTTCTAAATGCACATTGATGATCTCCTAGAATGTCATCAAATGTAGGGAGTAAGTCTGCTTACTAATATATTTGTTAGAATTTTGTACGAAGTTGAAAGTAATGAGATGTCCCTGTAGTTGTTGTAATAAGTTTTATCTCCTTTCTTATAAATTGGTAAGATAATCGATTCAATAAAAAACGATATATTGACTGAATTGAACAAGATGAATGAAACAATAAAATTCACCGGGGAATAATGCAATGAACTCTCTATATATCACACTAACAGAAAATATAAGTAGCAATAGTTTAATATCAGCTTTTACAGAAAACCAACCAGTGATACAATTATCATTCATACAAAATGTAGAGACGCTCCCAGAACAAGAAATCGGTACCTTTACCAGCCTCGTTAACAGAACGAGAAAACTTCCGCTTAAGCAAGAAAATTATAATAAATAACTAAAATACATCAAACTTCTAGCCTCCAAAGACGGTTTTAATGAAGAAATAATGGATAATAAAATAACAATTAAAGAGAGAACAATTGATAAACGTAAGAGCAGTAAATAGGGAAATTGATGAAAATAGAACTAAGTGGTTAACTCTCACGTATGCTGGTCTCGAAAGACAAAAGCTGGCTAAAACTATGATAAAAATATGATACAAATTTTAGAATTGCATATAGAAGAAACACAAATTAAATAATATAATTACAAATAAAACAGAGAAAGAGTTATATATAAAACAAAAGGTGTTTACCAACTAAAATGAAAGAGCTGTGATAAGTTTTATATTGGTAGAATGACAAGAAATTTCAATGTATATGATATAATGAACATATTAAGAATTTCAGACTTGATGAGTTTTTCAAAAGATGTCATAGAAACAGGTCATCAATTTAATATCATCGATAACACATTATCTATCATCCATATAGAAGACAACAATTTAAGGTCAACATTCTGAAAGAGATTGAGATATTAAAAGAAACCAGAAACACTCACCTGCTTAATGAAAACACATCCAGTGACGTCAACGCTCTATACAAGAATCTCAAAAACAACTAGTAAGAATATACAAGCTGATGATGGAAGTAGGCTGCGAAAGTACTCCACATCTTACATCTAAAGTTGAGGAGACTGTGATCTTAGGTATCTACTTTAATTTTTCAAAATTTTAAATATCTTCTGTAAAGCAAAGAATGAAAATAAATCACTTAAAAAATCCAAGAAAGGTATTATGGATTGCAAATACGGAAAACAGAGAACCTTGGTATACAATTCCTTTCGAAATATTGTGTCAACTAAATATAAAGTTAATATTTAAATGAGAGTTATAGTTAAGGTGCAGATTATGTATGTATCTAACCATTGCTCAAGAAAACACAACTTGAAACAAAATGACATACAGGTTTTTTTAATCAATGTAAAATTTCTTTACGGAAGAAATAACTATTACACGGGAACTAATTTCTAAGTACATTTAATATTTTTAGTCAGTAGAACATCAATTTACACTGAATAGAATTAACAGGTTCTTCATACAAATGTAGTACAGCACATTTACCTTCATGCTGGTAATTATCTTAACACATGGCACGTCTGCTCTACTTCAAAATGGGAGGTTTTATAGAAATGCAATTTAGAAATTGAAATTTAAAAAAATCATCACCCACATAAGTAGACATTGTTTGGCGCAAGATTGAATGATTTGTAGTTACGGTTCATCCCCATCCTTGTATTAATAAAAGTTTCACAACGGTTCGTCCAAAAGAGTCTTGAGATTGAGGATGATTGTACAGAATCTTGAATTCAAATAATGACTTAATCAATGCCAAATTCTAGAAAACATGACATGATATTGACATCAGATACTCAAGGACATACAAATTAGATTGTTAAATGCATATTTATAAAGTTTTTAAGTGAAATAGTACCTGGATGTTCCCCATGTAACCGCAGGATAGTATCTGACCTCCATTCATACAAGCATACACTCAACCTGAAATATAATTACATAATTTAATAATACTGCATTTTATGACATTGGAATAATAAAAATAATGAAAATAAAAATGATAAAAATAATAATGAAAATAGAAATGATAATAATAATAATGTAATAAGAATAATAAAAATGATAACAATAATAATGATGATGATAATAATGTAATAACAATGATAAGAATAATAAAAATAATAATAATGTAATAACAATAATAATAATAAATAATAACAATGATAATAATTGTAACAAAAACAACAAAAAAGACATTAACAACAAGTACTTACATACTGACCATTTATTCCCCAGTCACCTGGGTGTCCCAGTTATTTCATTATCTCCCCACGGGACCAGGGTTTGCACCGGTTATACACCAGGGACTCGGATCTACTTACCTGCCGAAGCACATGTTCGACCACTGCAACACTACCCGTCCCTGGTGTACCTTCATCGGCTCATTCTTGAAATCTTGAATTCATCCTGCAGGTTCACTTGCATAGCCTGAAAGACAAGAAAGGCATCATGTCAGCACAACTCTCGGAGATCCAGATATTTGTGCCTTTTCAAGAATCGGGGTATAACAGTTATACCTCGAAGCTTGGGTTTACGTTATTCAGAAAATAAGTTTAATAAACTATGAAATGTCAATATCATCTCAGAATTCAATAGAAGACAAACTAATGTATGTTACTACTCAGATCAACAAGACACTATTGTACAAAATGTGAAACTTTTGTGGGCAAATAATTGAATATACCTTAACATACTTCATTCAATTTTAGACCAAATATATCTGCTCATGTGGGGTGATAATTTTTTTTATTTCTCTATATTACATTTCTAGAAAACCTCTAATTTTAAGTGTCACATTATGACAAAGCGAGAATGAAGCTGTTTTACTACATTGTTTGAAGCAGCTTAAGGTTATACAATTCCATGTGACACAAAATTAGCGAAAGTTGGTAGCTGCACACAGAATTAATTACCATGTAATTTTTTCCTTTATTCAAGAAATTTTCGATAAAATATAGAAAAAAACTATATGTGATATCGTCTAAAGTTGTGCTTTCTTGAGCAATTTTATGCATGCAAATAAATATATGTATGTTACATTTTTATATCTTAATTCATATAATATACCTATTTTCACCATAACGTTCATACAGTAATCTTATATGTTATGTAATGAAATCATCCATTTTAATGCACCCATCCAGGCTACAATATTCTTACCAAATAGTTCTTCTACAGTTTTATCTCCTCAGAATAATTTATTTTACCCACTCATTGTGCTGGAATTATTTGAATGACTTCCATGTACTTTTGTTATCAATCTCACATCTTCAATTTAGTCTTGTTTTTCTTCATGGCATCAAATTTATTTCCAAATGTAGTTTCCTAGAAAGATAAATGTTTATAACTGATTAGTACATTTTTACCTTGTGGTAATTGTATAGGCAAAATATGGTAATTGTATAGGCAAAATATCAAAATCAAATTATGAAGAAGTGTCAGAATTCAAATAACTTGCAACGATAAAATACAGAAATGAATTACGCAGAGGATCACCCTGGAATCGCATGATATAAGTTATATTTTACATGACGGGGTATCTTGTCTCAAATTAAATGGCGATTATATATTAATAGGCTGCGAATCAGTTGTCTTACTTTAAGACAAGAAAAAATTGTGTGCATTTGAGAATAAAATGCATAGGAAAATCTATTGACCAAACAGAGACATATAGACAGATGAGTGTAGGAAACTACCTAACAGTGAACTCCATGATCTTGATCGAAAACCAGACATAATATGAGGAATTAAATTTAGTAGACTCCGATGGGCATGATATTTGGGACATTTTAAAAATGTAGGAGAATGGAAAATTATTGTAGGAAAAACAAAGTGGAAATCATTCAGTAGGAAGGCCAAGAATGTGTGGGATAATAACATTCGAAGGAAGTAAACTACAGAGAGAATGATTGGAAAATATTATCTCATGATATAGATGTATGGAGAGCTTATGATTGCGCTGCTATGGACTATACGATTCAATAGTGCTAGTGTAAGTAAAACTTTTGAATTAATCATTTTCCTTTTGTGTTTTTTATTGTAGAAATTTTCCAAGTAGATGTGAATGGCTAAATTTCTGAAAATTAATTTTGTGGAATTTGCATTAGGTTTGAACATATTTCCCTCCTGTTATACACAAAGCCATCCTTTGTAAGACAGAAACTGAATCATCGGGTTTAGGAATGGGCTAAAGACCAAACACGTGAAAATTATATTTAGTGCTGCAAAGTATCTCGAAGCTTTGCTCTACGCATGAGTTGTAAGAATGAAAAGAGAATCCTTCCCTAGAGAATGATACATAGTTTCAGGAATATATTGTATCTTAAGTTGTACATCGCAAAACTAAATTCGGAACGAGTATAAAAATCGTAACAAATTGGACACACTCTCGGAATGGAACTAGACATTATGTTAAAGAGAGTTTTGGAATGGAATCAACAGGGACTGCCCAGGAAAAGTAGAACATAGAAATTTATATGGGTAAGCACAATAATAATAGAAAATGAACAAGGAGCAAAAAGCTGGGAATAGCCAAGAATTTAGCAAAAACAAAGTCCGTTGACGCTACTAGTACTAACAAGGGAACTGTCAACTATTGCATGATGAAATCTACCTTGTAATGTCTTCCAGAGAAGGGTTGTGATGTATCAAGGCCGTGTATAAAAAAATGATCTGCCTTTTTAACTGCAAGACATTAAAATCCAGCGTTCAGTTCTCTCATTTAAACCATAGGCAAATAATTCAACTCGGGAGATTGGATAACCCTCGTAGCAGCGTGCCGCCTCACTTCACTACACTCTTACTTATGTAGGGAGTCAATCCGCTCTATACACTGCTGAATTCTAGCTTCAGTTTCTGTGCCTTGCAGTTAACAAACAGAAGATTTTTTTGGACATGGCCTTGGTACATCACAGTGTTTCGCTGCGAGAAATTTCAAGATGGATTTCGGTAGGCAAGGGGTGACAGTTCCCTTGTAAGTTGGATGAACATAGAAAGTATACAAGAATGCATAAGTAGTACTGATGTTTCTGCTATAGCTAATAAAAATGACACCTCTGACATCATTCAAGTAGAAAAACATTTCATTGCTTTCAAAATGATTCCTACTGACAAAGAGATTAACTATGGAGAATAAGACACTGTGCACAAATCATGAGCTGGATTCAACCACTTATAAGTATATATAAACTAATTTCAATTTTGCAGATTTGTTTTAATAATACAGTTGTCTCCCTCCTTTCTTGAACATACTTTTTGTGTGATGCTTTGTTTATATCACAGCACAATTCCGGTGAAATGAATAGGTTTGAAATGTGGCTATAGTGCCGAAAATGCTAAATTTTACTGAATATGCCTTGATTTAATTAATTTTATGTTCTTTTAGGCACGTAAATTATAATTTTTAATGCTCCAAGTCCTATGTCTACACATTTAATTAAATAATGTGATAATTATTTCCTTGTCAACCAACGATATAATATAATATGGATTTTTCTTTTTAATATTAAGAGCTTAAAAATGATTTTATTTTTTATGATCGGTATTTTCATTAATATATTCCATTATGTTATTACTATTATTGAAAATCTGTTTCATTTTAGTTTCTTATTCTTCTTCATAATCCAAGCATTAAGCCTGTTGGCTCGTTCCGGTTTCATGAAAGCTAGAATTGTTAAAATTTTTCAGACTATATTCCGTGTGGGCGTCCAAATATTTTCTCCTTCAGTGTGGTTTATAATTTGGCAATAATATTGTAAATCCTTCTTCTGGCATTCTATTAACATGTTCCCTTTTATTTAATTATTTGATCTATAAGTTTGAAAATATTTAGTTTTCCTTTTATATGTAGTAAAACTTGTTCAAAGCGGAATCCAGTGGGACAATTTTTTTTGACATTAGACAACAGTGCACACATATAAAAAAAACAGAAATTTTTAATCAGTCTTAGATTTTAGAGCACACGTGTTTGTCTTTTTATGTGCCTTGAATTAATTGTAGTTCCGCTGCCGTTGGAAAATGAAGAATAGTATGTACGAGCGACTTAGACGGTAACGCGCAAAAAACATTCCCGTTTCTTTGGCGTTAAAAATGTCTCTTAGGTGCGTATCCTGAAATTACAGTATGCAGTTTCGGCTTCCGCTCACTAACTATACTATCGTCCACATCCTCTGATTCCCCGCAAATATCATTCCCCATTATATTGTGTTGTCTTTCAAAACTTTCCATAACCAACCTGAAGATGCCCTTGAGTAGTTATCCCCTAGGGACATAGCAACAGCTAGAGCTTGACTATGGAGCATCGGTCCGGACATTTGCAGATATTTCGTTCATCGACTTGTAAAACGCTCCCACACCTCGTTGATTTATTCATTACCCCCCTTTTTTTATCCCACTTTATTTGACCATTTATTTGCGTCCATTTATTCATTATTTTTTCTTTGTGTTTTAAAATCTGATAAACTTACATTTTTCCACATTCAAATATAGTTATTATTACGCGTACTGTGAATTTGTTTTTCTTTATCTTCAATCACTTTCACCTTTTTCGTTTAATGACAACGATACATACGATTTAGCCATCTTGATTCCATAAATCCAGAACGCTACATGTGAAAGATACATACACAATCGGTCTCAGATCTTAAACTAATTTAAGATTTTACAGTGCACGGGTTATTTGTAAGACAGACGTCATACGCCAAATATTTGTTAAACGAACCTGTATTTTGCAAAACAGGCGTGCGGTGAGGCCGAAAGAAAATTATAGTTAAGGTAGTAACTCTACTTTCCACCCGGCGGCAGGAATCATCACTTACTGTTAAGTCGTCTAATGGGGAATTCAATGAAGTGGTAACTAATTTATTTATCTTTCTATCGTTCCTCCTTTATAAACATTTTTTTTTCTTGAATTGTGTTTGAAATATTGTTCTGTGTCCGCGTTGGACAGATTATGCTTTATACAAAATAATTGCACGTAAAATTACTGTTATTTTGCCGGGAGCAACAAATTTGCTCACATTGGACACATTTCCGCATTATTCACGTTCCGAATTTAACAAGTTTTACTATATCTTCATTTATTTTCTTATCCAATAGAGTATATCCTGCTATATTTCTTAAAAATCTCATCTCAGTTTCTTCCAATCTTGTTTCTTGTCTTTTAGTGATCGTCCAACATTCTGATCCATTCTTCAATTCAGGAACAACCATTACTTTATCAATTTCAATTTTTGTTCCTTTTCTTGTATGTTTGAGGGTTCTTTTAATAGTGCCACACATTAGATTAAAATCATCTATTTTATCATTGATATCTTCAATTTTAACATATGAAGGGTCCAAAGGAAAAACTATGAATGTCACAATATCACAAAAATTTAGATTTTATATTCTTAATGTTTGAGCCGTTCCCCAGCAACGTTTAAAAGGTAAAAACTGATTTAAAAAGCTAAGGCCGACGTTTCATAAGGTTTTGAAAATGACGTGTACGGGGTAAACAATGAAGGTCCATGTTTTTCAAGGCAAAAACAATGAGAGTCCATTAGATCTCAACAGATGTGTATAAAAATTAGTTGACACAATGTTGCCTGTAAACAGAATATGGAGCAAAAATGCAAATATTGCTTTATGAAAACCATTGTTGCATCAATATTTTATTTTCATTATTGTCACAGTTTTATTATTTCTAGTTCATGTGCAGCTGTGAAGGATTTAACATTGTGTTAATCATTAGTGAAACAGAAGTGGGAGATAATACGAGTACAAGGCTGGCGGAGAAGAGTCCCAGGCCTGGAAGGATGAGTGACGTTAAGAAAAAAATTACTGTGTATTTCTCATGAGACTAGACCAGATTGCCACTGTTCTCGTTTGAAATGTTTTGAAGCGATCACATCAAGAGATAGAAATAACTTGGTTTTGAAATTTAATGTCATGGAGAATTATGATGCCCAGAGCAGTTACCTAGGAGGAATCATAAACGTTAACTTTGTGTCGCGAAGAAGATCAAGAAAGAACCGGGATGATGCAAACTTACACTTACATTCCTACAGTTACGAAGTGCGCGTTGTTAGACCGTGATTTGAATGAGGTGCCTGTTTGTTGCAAGGCCTTCATGGTGTAACAACAAGACATATTCAGACAATTTAGACCAAATTAGTTGTAACAGGTTCTATTGGTAAATATGGATGTGGTGCACACGATGTTAGACCAAATAAATTAAAGCAGGAAACTGAGACTGCTATTCATTCTCACATTCATTCAATTAAAAGCAGAACGTCTCATTATAATCTTCATGACAGTCAACGTACTTATTTTCCAGAAGAATAAAATTGACTATATTTGACATGCCATGTACATGGAAATGAACCCGCAAATCCTGTATCTAATGAAACTTGCCGTCACATTTTCAACACAAAGTATATCTCCTTCGGTTACCCGCGCGCCGATTCATGCAGTGTGTGTGAGATGAGTTCAAAGTTAAAAAGAGAGCTCTTGGACGCTGTCAAATTTGTCATTGCTGAAGAGATATTTAAAGTAAATTTAGAGTTAAAAGGGCTCAGCGCAGAACAAGAATTCCACTTACGAAGAGAAGAATCGTTTTTCACAAGAAAATGCCAAGCTCACCTGTCAATTCAGAAGATCAATTCACATGAATCTGTCTGTTTTCACTTTGAAGCAAACCTAAAATTTCCCATTGTTAGTACCCACCCACAGTAATTCTGCCATAGGGCAGGTCTTTCACTCCAATCATAGCATTTAATGCTATGCTTTGCAGCTTTACTAAGGAATTGTAGGTGTGGTAGCTTCCCGTTGCTTTCCACACCGGTGAAAGATGATGATGATAATGATAAGGGTGATTATGATGGCTGGATGATTTTCGGGGACCGTTTGGCCCTAAGCTTCCTGACATTTGTCTTACAGGTGAGGAAAACCCCCGAGAAAACCTCACCCAGGAGCCTGTCCCGACCGAAATCGAACCGGGCCCGCTGCGTGACAAGGCAGCACGCTACCTCGATACCACAGCGGTGGACAATGTTAGTACAATGTATTTTATATCATTTAACTTATTTAATGGCCATGTTCTTTCGAGTAGCAAGTCAGTAATTTACACATACGGCGAGTCTATAGGAAAGAAAGGTGCAGATGATGTGTCGATGTTATATAATCTTATTTTTCAAGTTCTTTGGGATGAAGTTGAACATTTGACATTCGTTTGTGACTTTTGTTGTGAACAGAACAAGAACTATACAGCTATAAACTTTTTCTACTATCTTGTCCATTTCGAAAGAGTCTCAAAACCATCACTGTAGTATATCAGATTAGAGATCATTCCTACATGGAATGCTCTTATTAATCAAAGAAATAGAGCAGAATTTTCTGCACAATGGAGGTACCATATCAGAGGTGCAAGACAGAAACCAAACCATTTTATTGTGGAAGAATGTGACCAAAGTTTGTTCAGCAGGTGGGGAAAACGTTTCGACATCTTCTTTAAACCAAAATGTCAATTCCAAGACCCAATAGGAGCTTACGATTTATCACACTCAGCCCCAACTAGCCTTGGATCGAAGTATGTACACTTAGTTACAAAAATAATGAGCTGTTTCAAAAGGAGAGTCCCTGTTATGGCCCACTGCACATACTCGAAAAGCTAAAGCTGTGATTCACCTGGTAACGCACTGTTAAATGTTTTAAATACGCTCTATTTTGTTTTAATCGTCTTAAACAGTTAAATAAGACTGAAGAGACACGTTTCTAGATATTTACGAGTGTTCGGCAAATGCAGTATTACTCAAATTGCGACCTTTCAAATAAAGTGAAACTCTTGTTCATAGTGCAAAAGTGCAAGACAATCAATATTTAGACAACTAGTATCCGACGTTCGAGCAGCGTAGATTGTTAAACCACTTACAAGGAGGTGAAATATATATGAAAGCCAGGGTTCGAATCCTTCAACAATGTTTTTTTATGCATTTCTATTTTCGCAAAATACATCCTATAAGTACATTTAATGCCTGCGACATAATATACGTCCACTGTACACTATATTAAGTAATATAACACTATTTAGCTACCGGTATAAACTTAATTGTGTGTGCAGTACCACGTTTTAATAATAATGCTATAAATTTATGTAATAAAAGATAATATAGCTTCATATATTTATGTGTTTATTTACTTATTATGTATTAATGAAGAAAAGGTTTCACCCTTCAATTAAAATATTTAGTTTATATATGTCAAGTCCAGCATAATAATAGCCCATAGATGATGGACAATAATAAAAAATAGTAATATTATTTTTATTGTTCATCATCCTTAATAATAATAATAATAATAATAATAATATTATTATTTTTATTATTAATTGGATGTATCGAAAGATGTGAAAAATCTAATTAACTGGGGATGAAAATTAACTCAAAATGTACCCAAGAAAATTACATAAAACATAGAATTCAAAAGGCAGATCAGTAATAACAATGTTAAATGACATTTTGTGGGATAAGGACATATGAATGGATACCAATTTAGAAATTTATAAATCCACTAATTTGAAGCACGCTAAAATTCGGTGCAGATACTTGGCAATTAAATAAAAATTTTGAGTTTAAAGCTTATGTCTACTGAAATGGATTATTTTAGGTGCTCAACTAGACATTCTAAATTGGGGGAAAAAAAAGCAGAAATACAATCATCATAGAACAAATGAAAGTCCAAAATTCAATATTAGATTTTGTGCGATGCAGACACTAGAATGATATGGTCATACACGTAGGATGCCAAAGAAAAGATTACCCAGACAAGCTTTGGAATGGATTCCACCTGGGAAATGAAAGAGAAGTTCACCTAGATGTAAATGGATGGATGATGTAAGAATTGGTATGAGGGAGCTAGGTCTGGAAGAATTGGAATGTGAAGATAGAGGAGAGTGGAGAAAGAAGATAAAAATGTAAAAAGTTTTGGGTACAGGAAAGATGTTTTAATACACTGTAAACCCGTTTATATATAAATAAAAATCAAATAAATAAAAATAATAATAGTAATACTTCCAAATGGTTAATACCTTCTTTCTTTAAGAATGGACAGACAGAATAAAATAGAGAGCATTTTAACAATTAAAAAATTTAACCTCATCGGGAATTGAACATGTGATCTTAAGCATACGAATTAAGCCACTAAGCACTGAGATAAGCGTATGGTGAATAATTGAGCTTGAAAGAATACACTTCAACGGAATAAGGGAAACTTATTGTAGCTCTACTGTGCAATTAATTTACTCGTGTGAATCGCGCGTTGGAACTTAAAATATTCCAGATCAAGAGTATGTCCATTATTTTTTGTCGCTAAGTGTACAATGGCACATGGACTTCAAGTGTTATAACTAGAGTCCGGATGTTAGGCACTTAAAAAGTTCAAAATAGGCAGGCAAAAAGGCACTGAAAATCATTAATATAAAAAAATCAAAATAGGCTCTTACAGAAAATGGATTACAACATACAATTTTACAGCCTTACATAACGAATATAAACATATGCTATCAATACCATACGAAGATATCAGATATGATTTTGGAATTTGTTTTGCCTTTTTACAAAGAGCATACGTATGTTTTGCAGTGTGTGTATGCTGCGAAACATGGCACTTCTTCGCGCAATTCACTGAACTTTTCACACTTTGCAAAACAATGTCACTTGAGAATATTTCTGCACCATATTCTTTCACGAAATTGGTCAGTTTGTCTTTTACAGTTTTACTGTTGTCCGTTCTTTACGCATCGTGAAACAACTGTTCTAAAAGTAAAAAAAAAAAAAAAAAACCACATACACTTGTCGCACAACTTTGTCTATGAAGCACCTCTCTGTGAACGAGAACTACACACTGAATTCAGTGTTATCGACATCAAAAATAATAGATATGTGTCATGAAGTTTGTCCAATTAATTTCATTGAAATACTAAGTTAATTTCAAGAAAAATGGCAAATAGGCATTGTAAGCTGAAATAGGCATTTGTAGGAAAAATTAACTTAATGTAAAACAACTCTATGGTCATCGGTATGAACATATATGAAGTCACTTTTACAATATCTATAATAAATAACTGTAGGCATTTTCCCTAAGATCCGGCCTCTAGTTATAACACTTCCAAAACACAAGAAAAATTTTCAACTAGATTTACAGGAAGGGGAATTTCTGCATCCACCAAGAAGCTACGTTGTACACTACCCACTTCTCATGAAAAATTTAAGAACCTATAGTACCATCTTTCACCGTAAAAATACAACCGTCAAGAAATGTGGACATGGGTTCATCTGGGGTAAAATTTTCCGGAGGTCAAATAGTCCCCCATTCGGATCTCCGGGCGGGGACTACTTCAGGGAACCCATGCCAAAGGCTCAAACACAGGGACATGTTCCTAGGAACATGGAATGTTAGGACTTTATACAATAGTGGGGCACTAGAGATATTAACGCGGGAACTAGATAAATCGCCCTTGGATATAGTCGCTTTACAGGAAATTAGGTGGCCAGGAGAAGGTAGTCAGGAATCAGGAACCTTTGCATTATTCTATGGGGGTGCAGAAAGACCTGCATTTGGAACGGGTTTTTTAGTCAGAAGGAGGATCCTATCCGCTATCCGAGATATTAAGTTTGTTAATGATAGGATATCATACATAATTCTAAAGGGTAAACAACATGATTTTATAATTGTAAATGTACATGCCCCCACAGAAGATAAGATGACAAGATCAAGGATGAGTTCTATGAAGAATTAGAATGCTTATTTGATAGCCTTTCACGATATCATATGAAAATTGTCTTAGGAGATTTTAATGCAAAAGTGGGGCGGGAAGATATATTCAAACAACAATAGGCAAATTCAGTCTTCATGAAGATAGTAACGACAACGGGATTAGATTAGTCACATTTGCCACATCAAAGAATCTCATTCTTAAGAGCACAACATTTCAGCATAAGGATATTCATAAATACACCTGGACGTCCCCAGATGGAGAAACTCGGAACCAGATAGATCATGTATTAGTGGATAAACGCTGGCACAGTAGCATCATTGATGTTAGATCAGTTAGAGGGACAGACTGCAATTCGGATCATCATCTGGTCAGAGTGAAAATCAGACAAAGGCTATCGCTTATGAGAGGAACGAATGCTAAAGATGATTCTGTAAAATATGAATTAAATACTTGAGAAATGATGAAATGCGGCGAGAATACCAAATCAAAATTGCTAATAGATTTGAAGTACTGGAATCTTCAGATGACAATGTGGCAAACGAAGAAGAACCTGATATAAATAAAGAATGGGAGGCTATAAGAGATACTATTAAATTGTCAGCATCAGAAAGCATTGGTTGTTTAAAAAAGAGGCAAAACAAGAATGGTTTGATGAGGAATGTGCCGACATTGTAAAGAAAAGAAAACTAGCCAAAATTAAATGGTTACACGAGCCAAATGAGGTAAATTTAGTGCAATTGGGTAGTATTAGACGGGAAACCACTAAGTTACTAAAGAGTAAAAAGAGGGAATATTTGAGAGAGAAGATTAATGATCTTGAAATGAATGCAAAAAATAGGAACATTAGAGAATTATATCAGGGAATTAGTATAGAGAAGAAAGGGTTTCAGGCTAGAAACAAACATAATTCGAAATGAAAATGGGGATATGATTGCAGATTCTAGGAGTATATTAAATAGATGGAAAAGTTACTTTAATCAGCTATTAAATGTACATACAGAACAGGACATTGAGGAGGATAAGTTACAGACAGCAGAAATGCTAGTCGCAGAGCCTAGTGCATTAGAGGTCGAAATGGCGATTGAAAAATTGAAGATGTATAAAGCATCAGGTTCAGATGAGATCCCAGCAGAACTCATAAAATCAGGAGGAGAAAAATTGATGGACAAAATACGCTGGTTGCTTAGTATGATTTGGGAAAAAGAAGCTCTTCCAGATGAATGGAAGGAATCAATAATTGTACCAATTTATAAGAAAGGAGAATAAAACTGATTGCAACAACTACAGGGGCATCTCATTACTTTCAACTTCATACAAAATTCTTACAAATATTATTAGTAAGCAGACTTACTCCCTACATTGATGACATTCTAGGAGATCATCAATGTGCATTTAGAAGAAACAGGTCTACAACAGATCAGATTTTTAGTATAAGACAGATTTTAGAAAAGAAATGGGAATATAATGGCACTGTACATCAACTATATGTAGACTTCAAAAAAGCATATGATTCAATTAAGAGGGAGAAGTTATATAGTATCCTGCTGGAGTTCGGAATTCCTAAAAAGTTAGTTAGACTTATACGAATGTGTCTAAATGGCTCAAATAGTAGGGTGCGTGTAGGCAAACAGTTTTCAGACACTTTTGAAATCCAGAATGGGTTGAAGCAAGGAGATGCACTATCTCCTCTACTATTTAATTTTGTACTAGAGCATGCCATTAAATCTTTAGAGAATGAGGAAGGCTTACAACTGAATGGTATTAATAAGCTGTTAGTTTATGCTGATGATGTAGTACTATTGGCCGATAGCGAGGAGATACTAAAGGCCAACACGCACACACTATTGAGTAACACTAAGAAATTAGGACTGGAAGTAAATATCAGTAAAACTAAATATATGGTCACAGGTAGAAATTCAGTATATAATTGGAAATGGACAGCTAATGACAAATGAGGGAAATTTTGAGGAAGTGGCTGAATTCAAATACCTAGGAACAATAATCACAAATAGGAATGAGACGCACAAAGAAATTAAACATAGGCTCAATTCTGGAAATGCATGCTATTATGCATTGCAGAGACTTTTGATGTCCCAACTCCTTTCAAAAAACGTTAAGCTGAAAATATATAAAACTATTATTCTACCAGTTATATTATATGGGTGCGAAACATGGACTCTTACTTTAAGGGAGGAAAGGAGATTACGAGTATTTGAGAATAAAGTTCTTAGGAAAATTTTTGGACCAAAGAGAGATGAACAGACAGGTGAATGGAGAAGACTACATAACAATGAACTACATGGTCTTTATAGGAAGCCAGATATAATAAGAACAGTTAAGTCTCGTAGACTGCGATGGGCAGGACATGTTGCACGTATGGGGAATGAAAGACGTGCATGGAAGCTTCTTGTAGGAAAGCCAGAGGGAAAACGCCCAGTTGGTAGACCAAGAATGAGGTGGGAGAACAACATTAACTATGATTTGAGGGAAGTAGATTATACAGGGAATGATTGGAAAGCATTAGCTCAGGATAGGGATGTATGGAGAGCTTATGTCCGCGCGGCCATGAACCTACGGGTTCGATAGTGCCAGTGAGTAAGTAAGTAAGTAAGTATAGTACCTACAAAAGTTCTGGGAAAAATCTGCTCATAAGTTTTATAACAACCTTCAATGTAAAATACCAGCCAATCAAGGTATTTCATAACAGTGTTGTGTTCATAGGTTTCTGTAACTTGTAAACTGACTCATTTTTAGTCTAACGTTAATAGTAGTGCTTTGCAAATCGTGTAAACATTAGATTTTGTTTTTCATTTTCTGTAAAATGGAAAAGTTCATTGGTTTCCTCCTCTATAAATTGTGCACTTAAAAGAGAGTTTAATGAAAGAAGAGTCCTAGTACTTTACATTGTTAGATTAACTAGTATATTGTTACACATTAAGATGTATCAAATATTATGCTTTCCCTAATATAGTGGACCACTAGACTTACATTAAAAATAAAAAATAAATATGAATCTATCATAGTAATTAGCAACCAACTTTCTTTAGTAACATGTATTGTTTATATAGATGTGTAATTCGTAAAGTGTTTGTTAATAGTCTTTGCTCTGACATAAATAGTAGTGTTCTGTATTAATTGTGGAAACGCAGACACTTTTTTATCTCTTTTTTGGCCAAAAATCGACATTCATCTTTCTTCCCCTGTAAGTTGTGTACTAAGAGACAGCAATATAAAATAAGTGCACTTCAGGTTACGTTGTTGGATCAGTTGTTAGACCATTTATAACCCAATATAATACCTTCCATAATATGTTTTGTTTCAAAATATTGTAAACAATATTATAAATATTATAGCGTTTCCAAACTTAAAATACATTTATCTCAGTTTGAGTTTATTGTGACACTCATCGTTTTTCCCCTGGACCTTCATATTTTTACAAATTATTCAATTTTAAATTTTTCTGCTTTAATTTCAATGTGAGGAGATTGTAAGCAACTTCATAAAAATATCAATAATTATTCTTTCATTCAGACTAACTTTTAAGAACACTTAATCATTTCAGGCTTGAACTAAATAATCAACAAACATATAAAACATCTACTAATCCTGAAAGGGCTTCGAAACGAAATAGACTAAAGAGGAAAAATGAATATAGGTATCAGCTGACTCAATTTTATTTTTACAACCAACGTAGGAAGGCTCTCCCGACAAGTATTTCAAGGAGACAATACTTCATGTTCTATTGATTGCCCTACTTTACATGAATATTTCTCAAATTTGTTTTCTACACACAATGACTTTGTTCGAGAAGAATACCCAAACAAACTAGGTGAAGTTGAAGCTGTTCAATTAGACGAAACATTTGATACTTCTGTAAGTACAAATGAAATTATTGAGGCTACTATGAAAATTTCAATAGACACTGCCAGTGGTCCATATCATGTAAATGTAAGAGCAATTAAAAACAATGTCACCACTGAAATCATATCTCTAATTGATACAAGAATGCAAGTTTGAGGAATTGTGCCACCAGTATTATAGAAAGCTCGAACTGTATTAATTCATAAGAGCGGTGATAAAAACGAACTTTCAAACTGGCGTCCTATAACCATTTGTTCAGTAGTTCGGAGAGTAATCGAGAGAGCCCTTAATAAACGCCTGTGTAGTTACTTAACCTACAGTGAACACCAGAGATGTTTCATAAATTCTCCAGGCACACACATTAATACATCTATCCTAAATAGCATCTTACAATCAGCTAAACAAAAGAAAGAGTCTGCATGTATAGTTTTTTTGGACATAAGTAAAGCCTTTGATAATATAGGACGTAACCATCTTAAGAACATATTAAAAAACTGTCGGTGTGCCAAAACAATTATCAAAATTAATATTAAATCTCCAGGAAGGAAACACGACTCAGATTGAAACCCATAAAAAAAAACTAAACCAATTACCATCAATCGAGGAGTTCTACAAGGTTCTCCGTTATCACCATCCTTATATAACATTGCAACTAATCATATTCTCGATGAACTCTCAGAAAAATCAATAAAAAGTCAATATGGTTATCTACTACTTCCGGATCAACCTCGTCTAACAATTATGAGCTTTGCTGATGACACGGTGATTATAGGGAAATATGTAGCAGCTGCCAGTGAACTGACAAGAATTGTTCTACAGAGTTTTCAGGAAATAGGCCTACAAATTAATGTTTACAAATCAGCTGTGCTTTCAATCGAGAAAGGTAAACTATGTGAAAAAGATATCCAATTTGATGGACATGCAATTCGTGCCCATAAAATCACTGACACTATTCGTTACTTAGGTGTCAGCTTTTCAGATCATATAACTTTTGATTCTAAGCAAACCCTTACTAAATTACGGGATAATATTGAAACTCTCATTGCTTCATTACAGCCTGATCAGAAATCTACAGTTTTAAATTGTTCCATATCTCCAACTCTAATCTACCCGTTTCAAACAGTACCACCAAATCAAATACCAAAAACATTTTTAGTGAATTGTGATAAACTTTTGAGAAGTGGATTTAAAGAAATTTTACATCTTCCGATGGATGTCCCTGATCACATGTTATATACCGAACGTCGGAATAAAGGACTTGGTTTATTTTGTGCAACGTGGGAAACAAAATTACAGCATATAAACATTTGCCACATTCTTCACCAAGACAATAACACATACATTATTACTCTCCGAAACCTAAAAGAGGAAAGTTTACAATGTGTGAGAGACCTTAACATTGAACCTAGTGACATCAACATTAACACTCGAAGTCTTCTACCAGATGTAAGGAACTCAGGAAACAACTAAGAGACAAGGAAGCAGTTCTCTGGAGTCACCTACCTCATAAAGGAAAAGGCGTTGTTCTCTATCAATGAATATATACCGGTAAATCAATGGATTCGTGACCATCAGGGATTGTCTTGTTCCGAATGGAGAGAAGCGATTAAAATGCAAGCCAATGTATCGGCGGTGCGTTCTTTGCCGGGCAGGTCTAGGGACGATACTCTCTGTAGACGTTGTCGCAGAGAGCACGAAACCCTTGCACACGTCCTTGGGGCCTGTCCATTTGGAGAATCACTGAGAAACATTCGGCACCACACTATTCGAAATATGATGGCAGAAGCCTTGCGAGATTTTGGATACACAATTTATGAGGAAGTACATGGTGTGGCCACTAATTGGAGTAACAGACGAATAGATATTATTGCATTTAGACCATCCTCTAAAATTGGTATGATATTAGATCCCACAATTCGTTTTGAGACTCATAGTGGCCAACCTGAGGAAGTTGACTCTGAATAGAAAGCCATATATGAGACAACAATTGACTACTACAAAGATAAATACCAACTAGATAGTATAACTGTCACAGGATTGATGATATACCAGGATTCTTAGCCAAAATTTGGAATTCCTTAGATTTGGGCAGGGTGTATCTTTCTAGAATTGTCATCGCTGCCATTAGAGGATCAAATTCAATTTTAAGAAACCATATTTACAAAATTGCTTTATAGTATATATACTTCAGTTAGGGCTACAAGTTGATTTTTTAAAATATATTTACAAAATGTATTTCATCAATTACAAAAATTAATTGTCTGTATCTCTTTGTCCTTGAGGCAATCCTCTAATGAGGAAAGTAATATATAATAATAGTTCATCTATCTACCTAACTCACTGGCACTATCATCCCATAGGTTCGTTACCGCGCAGTTATAAGCCCTCCATTCATCCCTATCCTGAGCTAATGTTTTCCAACCATCCTCTGAATAATTGACTTCCCTCATATCATGGTAAATGTTATCCTCACATATCATTATTGATCTACCAGTTGGGCGTTTTCCCTCTGGTTTCCCTACAAGGAACTTCCATGCCCTTCTTTCATTCCCCATGTCTTGTCCATGACAGTCTAAGAAACTTAAATGTTCTTATTATATCTCGTTTGCTATAAAGATCATGAAGATCAATGTTGTTCGGTCTTATCCATTGTTCTGTGTGTTCATCTCTCTTTGGTCCAAAAATGTTCCTAAGAACTTTATTCTCAAATACTCGTAATCTTCTTTCGTCGCTTAAAGTAAGAGTCCAATTTTTGCATCCATATAACTGGGAGAATAATTTATTATATTTTCGGATAAAGTTTTTTTTAGAGGAATTGGGACTTGTCCCTGTAATGCATGACAGCATGAATTTCCACAATTGAGCCTATGTTTTCGCTTTTTGTGCATCTCATTCCTTAATGTAAATATTGTTCCTTCAAAATTTCTCTCATTTGTCATTAGCTTTTCATTTCCACTAGGCCTATATAATGTATTTCTGTGTATGAATATCTGTTTATTTTTGTTGATATTTACTTCTGGTCCAATTTCTTAGTGTTACTATATGATTAAATGTACCCGGAAGTTAAATGCTTGGACTATGGAATGAAGAGCAGGAAAATTATGTGGCAGATTGAGGACAAAAATAATGAAGAAATAACAGACAAACAGGGAAGTATGAATACATGGGAGACATATGTAGTAAAGCTACATGAGATAAGAAATCGCCCGTATAACTTGTATATAGAAAATGAAGACGTATCAGAAGATGAAAAAGGATTTTCATTTCTGATGGAAGAAGTTGAATTTACAATTAAGCAAGTGAAAAATGGGAAAGCAACAAGGGTAGATGGAATCCCCAATGAATAGGTTAAATGATTGGCTGAAGGAAAGAAAGAAATTCTACTTTTATGCAACAATATATATAAAGAAGTTGAATGGCCCGAAGAATTGACTGAGACAGTGTTAATACCAATACCGAAGAAAAATAATGCGAAAAGCTGTAAGGAGTTAGGACTATCAACTTGTTTTCACACTCTGCAAAGATTCTCTTTTTTTTGTCTTAATCACACATACAAAAACAGGACAGGACACACACCCAGACCCAAGGTGGAGATTTAAAATCCCCTACACCGCCGGGAATCGAAAACTAAAAGCTTATTAATACCATTGAGTTGTAGGCCTTCTTCATCCTCTACAGATTTAATGACACGCTCTAGTACAAAGTTGAACAGTCCTTGCTTTAACCCATTGTTAATTTCAAAAGTAGCCGATCTCCAGATAGATATTAGGCCCTAGATAATTTTCCCTCATAAATGACTCTTTTTAGTCTACGAGACTTAATATGCTGTTATTATATCCGGTTTTCCATAAAGATCATGTTATAAAGTATTCTCCATTCACCTCTTTATTGATCTCTCTTTGATCGAAAAATTTCCCTAAGAAACGTATTCTCAAATAATCGTAATGTTTCCTCCTCCCTTAAAATAAGAATCCATGTTTCGCAACCATATTATATAACTAGGAGAATAACAGCTTTATATATTTTCAATTAATTTTTTTAAAGAAGTTGGGATTAAAAGAGTCCCTTTAATGTCTGATATCATCCGTTTGCAAAACAATGTATATTGCTGTCATTAGTTGTATGAAACAATTCCAAGAAAAATTGGAGCTGTTTTACAGTCCTGCATCTTATTAATGAGGATTTTTCCATTATTTGTTCTATCCTCAGGTCTTTTTCACACACGTCTATAATAAATTGTGCCTTTTGCATTAATTTTTTTTCTTTTTGATTTTACATATTTATAGACGGTTTACACTGAGATCACACAAACGGATGTGATTCATAAAACTGTGTGACTTACACATAACCTGACTATGTAGCTGTTCGTATCTCAAGTTGAAACTACGTAATTATTAATAATAACTTACAATTATGAATGTGGCACTGAAAGTAGTGATTAATCGACTTCGGTAGCGTAGGAATAAAGTTCGTTGTCTCTGGTACCGAGGGTTGTGGGTTCAAATCCGGCTCGGTTTTGATGATTTTTTTAGGATGGATAAATCCAAGGACACGTCTTCCGGGAGAAAATTTTACTCGTGGGTTCTGAGTCAGAAGATTTTCGGACTCGTAAAAATCTAATCCTAAATTAGTGCCTCTGACCAAAATATCGGACATTCCCGTTCAACTAATACTAGGTCACTTGTCACTCACTGACATCTTTAGAGAAATGTGCATAACTAAATTAACTCCCGCATCGGAGCACTCTTGCTCCACAATGTACCGGATAGACAGTTGAAAGGTCCAGGAGTAGAATGATGAGGGTCCAGTATTTCACTTTTTTAACATATTAATGCCATCTGTTAGCTCAGCCTTGTGCACTTAGCAACAAAAAGAATGATCCGCGTCAAAAAGCAAGAGTCCCTGTTATGGCCCACTGTGCATGATAAAGTGGCCCATGCGGTAAAGTGATCCCCTACAGGCCTCAGGAGGCTCTTGGGGTAGTATGAGATTAAGGCTCCCACTTTTCTGGACAATCGGCACTTGATGTCAGTCAGGTTGTCAGCCCTGCGTGACGGCATCATTTACCCCTAGAACAAACGCACTCATATCCCTTAGAGGCTGCATCGAACCCAGGGCCATAGTACCGCCAGAAGGTTTGGATCAGATTTCAAAATCCTGACCCCACTTGGACTCGAACCCTCGACCTTCCGGCTCGTAGCGTATTGCCTTAACCACAAAGAGGTATGCGTGCCCCAGGTCCACGGGGAGACATGCAATTAAATTAAATTTCAACCCAACATTTGTGTTGACCATTGAAAAAAAAATGTGCTTTGAGTTTTATTGGTGCGGGGTTTGAACTTTGGACATGCCGTATACATAATTGAAACACGACTCGTTACTTAGATATGATTTTTGTGAAGTGAATCATCTATTTTAGTTATATCTTTAATGAAACAACAGTCGAGAGTGATTGTAACAAATCTTATGTCGCGTGCATTTGTTTGAAAAATGTCTGCAAGTTGAATGAGATCAAGTCATTGTAACAATGTGTAACGCAGAAACATAGCTGTGAATTAAACTCTACTAGGCACGACGCTGTTTGTTTTCTCGCAACTGAACTAGATACTTGTGATTTAATTTTTTTTAAAATTAAGACATATTTCCAAGATCGGACTATATATTGGACATATTGAACGCAATTCTTACGCGTCACACTTTTTGACCGGTGTAGATTGTTTTATGTTTTAGCGCAGCCTGTTATATCATTAGCGTGGCGAGACTTGACCTCGTGTCGATCACACAGCCAATGTCGGCTGATGGGGGACTTGTTCGGTATTAATGTAATCGCTCCAAAATCAATCAGTGCTATAACTTGAGATAAGCTGTAACCGGTTTTGGGACCGGAACAGACAGAAATGTAGTAGATTTAATAAATAATATTATAATACTACCCGCCTCTATAAACCTTGTCTAACTACGTGAAAAAAAAATGCTTACCGTCCGTTCCGCTCGCATGTGTTCCAGTATGTAGCTCTTCTGTCAATTACATTGTATGGTTGTTTTTATGAATCCTTCATGTTTTCTGCTTACTACTATCGGGGGTTTGCATCCAAACGAGAATTCTTTTACCTCCGCGTAGGTCGCCATTTCGGTATCCTAGTTACCATAGAACAAAGAAAATAATGATAAAGACGTCATATTTAGTTATGTCATCAGTTAACAATAAGAACCGACTGTTACGTCACACGTGTTGATATGAGAAGGTGTTTCATGACCTTGAAAGTGACATTTTCAGGAGAGAATAAAATATTTACGTATAACTTAATGTTAAATTATGCTCTTTTTTTGTGAATTTCTACATTCATTATTTTACTCTTTGTCAGAGTCATATCATCTTTGAAAAATAAACTCAATAATTTTTTATTAATTAAACAAAACACCGCATTAACAGCATTCAATAATTTATTTTATAAAAATAGTAGCTGATATAATATAATATATAATCCACTTTCTGTATATTTATACATGTATTGTTTATGGGTTGTTCCTTTGTCGTGTTTTTATTAGTTTTAATTTTGATTATCATTAATTATATATTATTTTTATATTTGTTCTCAGTTTTGGTCAAACAGTTGTTTATTGTGATTTTAATGTGCTGACAGGTTGCAGCAGTTAAATAAATATAATTATACAAGTATAATGGACATAACACTGTTTGATATGGAACACAGAATAAATCTAATTTTAGTGCTGAATGTTACTTTAAAACTATTTTTAATAAATCGACCATAATCCACAGATTAATGCTTTACAGCTTATCATTCTTAAAAATACTTTAAATACATACAAATTAAAATTGATTTCTAGATTACTAGATAACCAAATTCAATCTCTATCGGGTGTTATTTCTTGTTTAAATGTCCGGCTCTGGACGATCAGCTAGGAATATTATTTCCGCTTTTACATCCGACTTGACTACCTGTGTCTTGGCTTTTTAAAGAGGAATTTTTTTTTTCTGATCATACAATACATTTTTAGCTGTCATTATACAGCCTTTTAAATAATTGATGGAGCACAGATAATGTTTCAAGTCTCAGGACGAAGCCACTACGTATGATCAGAGATCAGCTATTTGGTTCACAAGTATACAACTATTTGAAAAACTAAATCCGTTCTACTTGTTGTGTGTAGTGCTAGGAAAACAATTCGTGTAAATAAGTAGTGCGGTAAATACTAAAAATAAACAAAGCAATAGAAATGTAACAAAAGGAAAAAATTGAAATAAGGACGAGAGAGAGAGAGAGACAAAAAGCATGGCAGCACGATCGAACACGCGACCTCATGCACGGGAAACAGAAGGTCATTCCACTAGACCACAATCATTTCTCCTAGAAATTGTTTGTATGAAGCGATGCAGTAATTCAGGACTACTTATATAATGAAATTAGATATTAATTTTAATTAATCAGACGGATTTTGTACTAGTAATGGAAATAAATAAATAAATAAATAAATATATATATATATGAGCTGTTTCCTTTAATTTATTATTTCCATATATTCCATTCCATAGCGATTCTGCCCGAAGACAGGTTTTTCACTGCAAACATCATTTTCGTGTTATGCTTTGCAGCTTTATTAGGAAACTTTAGGTGTGGTAGCTTCCCGTTTCTTTCCACACCGGTGAAGAATGATGATGATAATGATCATTATGATGATGATGGCCGGATGATTTTCGGGGACCGTTGGGCCCTAAGCTTCCTGACATTTATCTTACAGGTGAGGAAATAACCCAAAAATCTTACCCACGTGCCTGTCCCGACCGGGAATATTTCTATTATATATATATATACACACAAATTTATTTCTATAATGAAGCCTGGTAACATGTAGACATTATGAAAAATGAACGATGTTATTAAGTAATAATAAATAAAAAATATATACCGGACCACAATCGAACGTGGGCCCGCGTCTCGGAAAACGACCATCTTACCGACTGCTCCACTGAAGCGAACGATAGGAATGTTGCATGAATAGAGAGACTTACGCCACGACGTTTACATTCTATGATGTAAAGCGAATAGGAAGAAGAACAGTTTGGTTTCAGGAAGGGAAAATGTATGAGAGATGCAATTGGATTGATACGAACAATAGGAGAAAGATATATAGGAAAAGATAAATAATTTTATGCATTATTTGTTGACCTGGTAAAGGCTTTTGACAGTGTGATTTTGAATAGATTCACGAGGATCTTGAAGAAAATTGGCGTGAACTGGAAGGACAGGAGGCTCATAAGTAATCCAAATATGAGACAGCGAATAAAAGTGAAGATAGGAGCAGAAATGTCAGAGGGAAGAGAAATCGGAAGGGGGTACGGCAAAGATGTCCTCTATCACCTACACTTTTCAACATCTACCTGGAAGACCTAATGAAGAACTGTTTCAGGAATAGGGGAGGCATAATAATGGGAGGAAGAACAATTAAGTACGTAAGATTTGCTGATGAAATGATTTTGCTAGGAGAAGATGCAAATGACACCAAGGAACATGCTGAAGGAGCTAAATGGCAAGTGAGATGATTATGGTATGAAGATAAATATAAATAAGACAAAGGCCATGATTATAGGAAGGAAACCAAGAAAGATAAACATGAGGATTAAAGATGATGACATTGAGCAAGTGGAGAGCTTCAAATACTTGGGTTCTACTATCAACAGTAACATGAACTGTGGTCAAGAAGTAGGCTAAATCAGAGAACAGCAATGGCAAAACAGAACAGCATACAAAATATTTAACAAGAATACAAGCATTTTCTGCGGACCTTTGGCAAAAGTAATTACCGAAGCGGCTAGTGAAGTGCTTTGTGTGGAGTGTAGAATTGTATGGTGCAGAGACTTGGACATTACGACGGAATAAGGATAAGCGACTGGAAGCTTTTGAGATGTGGATATGGAGAATGATGGAACGTATAAATGGATAGACAAAATAATAACGAAGATATGCTAGACAGAGTGGGTGAAAGAAGAACAATGCTGGAACTCATGAAGAAGAGGAAAATAAATTTGATTGGCCACTGGCTAAGAAGAAACTGCCTGCTGATGAATGTCTTAGAAGGAATGGTCAACGGAAAGAAAGTTATAGGCAGAAAAAGACATCTGATGATAGACAATATTAAAATTAATTGTTTGTATGGCGCTACAAAAGGGAAAGCTGAGTTAAGGAGAGAGTGGAGAATGCTGAGTTTGCAGTGAAAGACCTGCTCTTGGATAGAACACTATGTATGTTCTCAATGGAGTTCATCTATCGCTGATTTAAAATTTTCAAAATTGTAAGGATAAATAGCTTGATTTTATAATTGTAAATGTACATGCCCCCACACAGAAGATAAAGATGTCAAGATAATGGATGAGTTTTATGAAGAATTATAATACTTATTTTATAGTCTTTCATGGTATTATATGAAATTGTCTTATCGGATTTTAATGCAAAAGTGGGGCGGGAAGATATATTCAAACCAACAATAGGAAAATTCAGTCTTCATGAAGATAGTACGACAATGGGGTTAGATTAGTCACCTTCGCCACATCAAAGAATCTCATTGTCAAGAGCACAACATTTCAGCATAAGGATACTCATAAATACACCTGGACATCTCCAGATGGCGAAAAATCGGAACCAGATAGATCATGTAATAGTGGCCAAACGCTGGCACAGTTGCATCATCGATGTTAGATCAGTTTTATCAATTTTATAGAGGACAAGTTTGATCCTGCAAGACAACGAGGACAGCTTGAAAAAAGGATATAAAAGTGAAAATGGAGAATTTCTTTAGGTTCCAAATATGAATTCATGAAAGTAAGCGTGGAGTCCAAGATACTTGACTAATGGCTCGAAGCGGAGAATGGGAGCTCCTAAGGTGATGTTGATCGTAGAACGTCTTTGGTATTTAATAAAGAGGATCACCTGGGTTTTGGTTTCATTAATCTTAATGTTCCAGTTTAGGAACAATGGAAATATTTAGGAAATTCTCGAATATATGGCTTGATAGAAGAAGGACTGAAATGATGATAGGTATGATCGAAGAAGGAAACTGTATAGAGATATGGTTCTATAAATAGATTGTATATATAAAGATAGCACCCTGGGCGACTCCCGATAGAAACGGCTTGCAGTCAGAATTACACAGACCAACAGACACGTAGAATTATCGATTAATGAGTTGTGTTGATGTATTTTTAATTAATTGTGCTGAAATATTAAATTTAATTATTAATTTATAGATATGTGCAGTAACCCACTTCGTATTTGAAGGCTTTATCGATATCAAAAAAATCTGTCACCGTAACTTAGATACCCGATCCCTTGAGCACAGTGTCCTTTATATCCTTCCTCATCACACTACCTATTATTCGAAATCTTTTACAGTTTCTCTTGCTAGAACATGGAATTCACTTCCACTCTATGTCAGAGACTGCCAAACTTTACCATCTTTCAGAAATAAATTGAAAATAAAATCACTAACAGAAACAACTCACTAATATTACTTTTTAATAATTAATAATGCGTTTTTGCATTATTTAATAAATAGACTTAGGATTTGTTAATATATTTACCTAATGCCTTGTATAAAAAGCATAGATTCATTGTAGTTTATTACTTTCTTTGTATTTTTTTCTTTTCTTTTTATGTGCAGTAGATTCGAGCTGTTGTTCCTTTTTTTATTCATTGTATCATTAATTTAATTTTAATTGTATTTAGTTTCATTGTATTATTAGACATTATTTTCATTATTATTCAATATGACAGATAATTAATTGTTCAATGACTATTATTGTAACTTTTTTTGTATTCATATGTAACATATGTTTGTCCTGTTTAATATGACTATTATTGTAATTTTTTTTTGTATTCATATGTAACATATGCTTGTTCTGGTGAGTGGAAGAGAAGGCCACATGGCATTAACTCCACCAGGCTAAATAAATCTATTCTATTCTATTCAACTTTACTTGTTGAAACCCGATAACTTTGTTAAACAGTCGAACAAGCAGTAGCGGAGTGCTATGTGCTTTTGTGAAGCCAAGTGGCGATTTGGTAGAATTTGTTTTTCAATAACTCCGATTTTGAGTACAGAAAAAGCGAATTTTTTCAGTATGTTGGTAGCAATGGTAGCAGTCTGAGTAAGTTTAATTTAAGTTAATTTAAGTTAGGCAGGTACTCGGTAATCTTAATTTTTTATTAGCGTGTTTTTCTTGAGCAGGCTATTCTATAAAAAGTAGTACATTTCAGTTAAAGAGAAAATTATATTCGATGTCTATATCATGATTTTCTACATATATTGGCGAATCATAATTATATTTCCGTATCCATACATGCACACACACACACATACGCGCGCACACACACAAACACACACATACACACACACACACACACATATATATATATATATATATATATGAGAGTATAATATATATATATATATATATATATATATATATATGAGAGTATAATACATATATAAGAAAAATAAGTGTTTGAATTGGATTCGCCTGGTAGTGTAATGGATATCACGCTGGGGTACAGACTCAGAGATCCGGGTTCGAATCCCGTCCAGGCATTTATTTTTCTTATCATACCATATATATATATATAAACCTCGTGTATTATTTATCCGAATTTCTTGTCACCAAACAGTTTAGTATTATTTTGAAAATTGTGGAATTTTTATTGAGAAAATTATACTTGCTGATGAAGAATAAAGCTACTGATTACAATGAACGGCCCTCTAGTTCATTCATAGATTATATGATAAACGGATATTATGCGTCATGAGTTGTTTGGTTTCTGTGAAAGTTATGTATTCGTGAGTAATTAGAATTTACCGCCGAAGGTTAACTTACCTCGACACGATGACTGGTTGGAAATAGGTCACAAATGGTTGTATCATTTACTGAAACTCCGTTCTTTGAATCACTTCAAAGCAAATGCATATAATATTTTCTTTGCATCTATTTGATATAATATGAAGAACTTCTATCTCATAGCAACGAACAACACTATGAAAAATAGACTGAATGGATACGTCGATCGATTAACTGATATAAATCAGTACAATTTTAAAATAATATATCATAAATAATATTATAATAAGAATAGTGGGTGGGGAAACAATGTTTTATCAAATTTGCAAGGTAAAGACAATTGACCGGTCACGATCCCCATTATTGGGTCTTTCAAAATGCTTGCCAAAAACAATTTTCAATATGATTTGAAATAAAAAATTACCCTTTCGACTTAAAGAGAAGTAGGATTAATAATGTCTTCGACTGTTACCTCCTTTACAGCATAAATAACGATAAAACGATTTGATATTTCGTTCAGTTAGTAATTTTGAATTAAGTGGACTATAAACCTAATAAATCAATGCGCATTATATCATAGCCTATCATACAATAATTCGCTAATTACAATTGAATTACAGTAAAAAGCTCCTTATTCGCGGGGGATATGTTCCGCAAATATGCCCCGAATACAGAAACCGCGAATGTGGAATGGTAATTTGTATGGGTATATAGGGAATACGTTCCAAGGTTACAGAATAAAATAAAAATTATCTAAATAAAATCAATTAATGAGGCATTTTGAACAGTTTCTATTAATTATTACTGCCAGATCTAGACAAGGACTTAAATAATTTAGTAACTTTTTTTTTCTGCTTTGTCGCTTTTGAAAGGTCTTTCAATTAAGATTGATATTCAGCTGTGAATTCTGCGATAGAATTCCTTATTTTTTGTTCGGATTTCTTGATTTATTAACATTGAAACAGCGTGACATAGACGAAAACGACTCGCCAACACGTATAAACGGTCAAGCATTTATATGTTTACTTTAAGCGGCAACAGTATATTTTATCTCCGGGACTTATTTTTCTTTCATTTGCTGGACATTATAAACTGGGAACCAAGTACAAGAGACTCGTGTTATTCATTTAAAATTATTCCAACGAATGAAAAGTTGAAACAATAATATACCGATCGCGACGATGGAGGCATTTATCAAAGTACATATCGGCACGTGAAATACAACAGTTTTAAACAATGAACTTTAGCGTTAGTGACAATAAGGTTTGTTTTGTTATGTATTTGTCCACTTGGTTTGAAAAAAACCGTCTTAGCACCTGCCTGCAGTAAAACAAAAACTGCTGATGGTTAAAAAAAGACACATCCTTCTAATATACCGACTGGATCCGGAATTAAAGAAAATTTTAGCCACGAATACAGGAACGGTGTCACAATGTTTTATCCCGTGAATAAGGAGCTTTTACTATATAACAACATATAGTAAAGTATAGTAAAGTAATCCCATTATAGGCCTCAGGAGGCCCTTGGTGTAGTAGGAGGTTAAGGCTCCCACTTTTTCTGGACAATCGGCACTTGATGTCAGCCGGGTTGTCAGCCCTGCGTGACGGCCGCCTTTACCCATGAAGAAGTGTATCGTACTCATTTCCGTTAGAGGCTGAGTCGACCCCAGGGCCATAGTGCCCGCAGAAGGTTTGGGTCAGTTTAAAAACCTTGACCTCACCGGGACTTGAACCCTCGACCTTCCGCCTTGTAGCGCAGTGCCTTAACCACTACGCTACGGCGTATAGTAGGTAAGTTTATTTCGTTTCTGATTGTAGCTGATAGATTTCTCTTCTTTCTTTAACTTCTCACCTTATAAGTACTTTTTACATGCTACACGCCATTTTATAACAGTTTCAATTATGACTTTTGGTTTGGGTGTGCGTTTTTGTGTTAATTTTCTTTTCTTTTAATTTGACAGTTTGATGAACGTATGAACATGTTTTAGTCCCTAATGAACCGAATGTTTGTAGTTTTTTTTGAAGTATACTATGTTTTAATATTGCATTTATCGGTTAACAAACATTTTCTCATGAATTTGGATAAACTATTTAGAACTTCCATTACCCGCATACATGAATTATCCAGTTCAGCCTTCAGGATGGCTCAGACGGTAGTGCCTGAGATCTATATTCCAAGGATCTCGACAAAATTGACCTAGCTCTTACCTGGAATTCTTGAATCCAGAAAGTAAACCCTTTGTTAGTATTCTGTTTGTATTATCCATTCACTATTGTATATTTAATATCCAATGATATTTGCTGAAATTACACGAATCCAAATGGAATACATAGTCTAGTGTTCTATAGATTGAAATATACTGGCATATTACGATCAAAGATGTTGCCACTCAGTATAAAAAATGCATTTGTTGTTTAGATAAGAAACTCATGGCAATATCGTACGCTTAGGTTCATATCCGGCGGACATAAGCTCTTCATATATACCTAACCTGAGCCGTGTTCCAATAATACCCTGTCAGGAATCAGGAAGCTTTGCATTATACTACGGGGGTGAAGAAAGACCTGCATTTGGAACGGGTTTTTTAGTCAGAAGGAGGATCCTATCTGCTATACGAATTTTTAAGTTTGTTAGTGATAGTGATACATAATTCTAAAGGGTAAACGACATGATTTTATAATTGTAAATGTACATGCCCCCACAGAAGATAATGATGACAAGATCAAGGATGAGTTCTATGAAGAATTAGAATGCTTATTTGATAGCCTTTCACGATATCATATGTAAAATGTCTTAGGAGATTTTAATGCAAAAGTGGGACGGGAAGATATATTCAAACCAACAATAGGCAAATTCCGTCTTCATGAAGATAGTAACGACAACGGAGTTAGATTAGTCACATTTGCCACATCAAAGCAGCTCATTGTTAAGAGCACAACATTTCAGCATAAGGATATTCATAAATACACCTGGATGTCCCCAGATGGAGAAACTCGGAACCATATAGATCATGTATTAGTGGATAAACGCTGGCACAGTAGCATCATCGATGTTAAATCAGTTAGAGGGACAGACTACAATTCGGATCATCATCTGGTCAGAGAGAAAATCAGACGACTATTGCTAATGAGAGGAACAAACGCTAAAGAAGATTCTGTAAATTTTTTATTAAAAAGCTTGAAAAATGATGAAATGCGGCAAGAATACCAAATCAAAATTGCTAATAGATTTGAAGTACTGGAATCTTCAGATGGCAATGTGGCAAACGAAGAAGAAACTGATATAAATAAAGAATGGGAGGCTATAAGAGATACCATTAAATTGTCAGCATCAGAAAGCATTGGTTGTTTAAAAAAGAGGCAACACAAGAAATGGTTTGATGAGGAATGGGCCGACATTGTAAAGAAAAGAAACCTAGCAAAAATGAAATGGTTATACGAGTCAAATTAGGTAAATTTAGAGCAATTGGGAGTATTAGACGGGAAACCACCATGTTACTTAAGAGTAAAAAGAGGTAATATTTGAGAGAGAAATTAATGATCTTGAAATGAATGCAAAAAATAGGAACATTAAAGAATTATATCAGGGAATTAGTATAGAGAAGAATAGGTTTCAGGCTAGACAAACATAATTCGGAATGAAAATGGCGATATGATTGCAGATTCTAGGAGTATATTAAATAGATGGAAAATTTACTTTAATCAGTTATTAAATGTACATACAGAACAGGATATTCAGCAGGATAATTTACAGACAGCAGAAATGCTAGTCGCAGAGCCAAGTGCATTAGAGGTTGAAATGGCGATTGAAAAATTGAAGATGTATAAAGCATCAGGTCAGATGAGATCCCAGCAGAACATATAAAATCAGGGGGAGAAAAATTGATGGACAAGATACACTGGTTGCTTAGTATGATTTGGGAAAAAGAAGCTCTTCCAGATGAATGGAAGGAATCAATTATCGTACCAACTTATAAGAAAGGAGATAAAACTGATTGCAACAACAACAAGGGTATCTCATTACTTTCAATTTCGTACAAAATTCTAACAAATATATTAGTAAGCAGACTTACTCCCTATATTGATGACATTCTAGGAGATCATCAATGTGCATTTAGAAGAAACAGGTCTACAACAGATCAGATTTTTAGTATAAGACAGATTTTAGAAAAGAAATGG